>MU756623.1:7555-17683 GCA_026770625.1 Nicotiana glauca | reverse complement strand
CCACAATGAAACAAGAAGTCAATATTCAGACATAACCACAGATATCAACAACTGTTGCGGCGTGCAACCCGCTCCGTAATTACCATTGTTGCGGCGTGCAACCCGCTCCACATATCACTATTGCGGCGTGCAACCCAACCCACATTATTTATCATTCATCATAGTTGCAGCGCGCAACTCGATCCTCAATATCATTTGTTGCGGCGTGCAACCCGCTCCTCAATATCATTCAACAGTCTGGGTCCCCAAGCAACAGTCACCATGAAGGGACACACAGCAGACAAATACATAGCAAATATCCCGGCAAGGGAGTATAATTAACAGCTCAATCGTCCCGGCAAGGGAGCACAATTATTAGTTCAATCATCCCGGCTAGGGAGAATACATTAAATACTTACGTCCCGTCAAGGGAATAATCAACAACGTTTCCTTTTTCCTTACTTTGCTTATCTTATAATTCACTTTACTATTATGAGCCAACACTCTAAAGAATCCAGTCATTTCATATACTTTTAATATTCGTATCACAATTCGAGTCAATGCTCCCAGGAATCAAATAATTATTTTACCGTTCACATGTTATTCACAACATATAGAATTTCTCCAATAAATACGGATTTCAATACCAAGTCATGGTAATCACATTATAAGGACTCACGGTCATGCTCGACACCAATGTATAGATACTCGTCACCATGCCTATACATCGTACTCGATCACATAGCAATTAGCAACAAGACTCAACTCCTATTCCCTCAAGCTAGGGTTAGACCAAACACTTACCTCGGAGGTTTACAACCAATTCAATCCTTAAGCAATGCANTTCTCAAAACCCTAACTTTGCTCAAAACCCATAATTTCTACCTTAAACTTCATGATTTAGGGCTAGGATTTCAGTAGTTAATGAAGAAAATTGAAAGAAATAAGTGGAACAATGCTTACCTAAGAAGTTTTGACGAATGGGAGCTCCTATAGACGCCTAAGTGCTTGGAGAAGAAAGGGCTTCATGTAAAATTATGAAATTCCCGTCACTGGTTCTGTTTTTAACTTAAAAATTCGCTGGGCAAAATTGTTCATCGCGTTCACGACACACCTATCGCGTTCGCGATGAAGGAAGACAGGTAAGCATCGCGTTCGCGTGAAAGATGATGTGAACTCGAAGAGGAAAAAGGCGGGGGTCCAGAACTTGGTCTACGCAAACACGTGGACTCTAACGCGAACGCGAGGAAGGGAGGGACTGAAGTTACGCGAACGCGATAGTAGGTTCGCGAATGCGTAGAAGGGGACCAGGCCAGCATCGCGATCGCGTAAGGGAGACCGCGAACACGAAGAACAAATCTGGTCTGCAACAGCTGAAGAAAATCTGCTATGTTTCTAAGTGAAAAACCACCCCGACACACCTACGAAACACTCTCGAGCCCTCGGGGCTCCAAACCAAATATGCATGCTAACTCAAAAACATCATACGAACTTGCTCGCGCGATCAAATCGCCAAAATAACATCATTTACATAGAATCAAGCCTCAAAACTCATGATTCTCCTTTCAAAATTCATAAACTTCCAACTTTAGATATTTAGGTCCGAAACAAGTCAAACAACGTCAGATTTCGACCAAACTTTACAGGAAGCGCTTAAACAATATATAAGACTTGTACCGGGTGTCTGAACCAAAATACGAGCCCGATACCATAGTCTTTTAATCAATTTTCATTTTCATTTTCCTTAATAATTTCAAAAAAATAATTTAATAATAAAATTCTTTTACTCAGGTTCTAGACCTCGGATTTTGACTCCGGGCACATGCCCGAGTCCCATATTTTTCTACGGACCTTCCTGGACCGTCCAATCTCGGGTCCGGGTCCGTTTACCAAAAATGTTGACCAAAGTCAACTATAATCATATTAATATTAAAATTCTTCAAATTTTTCACAGAATTCACATATTTTAACACAGAAATTTTTCGGCTATGCGCCCGGACTGTGCACGCAAAACGAGGCGATAGAAAATGAGGTTTTCAAGGCCTCGAAAGCACAGAACAGATGAGAAAAATAGGTGATGACCCTTTGGGTCGTCACATAAAGCCTTGGTGCTTTCTACTATGATATATTTTTTACTCCGGTTTAAAGAACATAAAAACTTTACTGGGGTATTAAAGGATTTAGATAGCGAGAAGGTCTTGACTATTTTGACACATACTCGCCGGTAACAAGAATTACATCCATTCGTATGCTAATAGCATTAGCCGCCTTGTATGGTCTTCAAATCTATCAAATGGATGTAAAAATAGCCTTCTTAAAATGGTGATCTAGAGGAAGAAATTTACATGAACCAACCTGAAGGGTTTGTGGTTTCGAAAAAAGAAAAGAAGGTGTGTCGACTTGTTAAGTCCCTTTATGGACTAAAACAAGCACCCAAGCAATGGCATGCGAAATTTGACCAAACAATGTTGCCAAATGGCTTTAAGATTAATGAATGTGATAAATGTATTTATATTAAGAACGTTCCAAATCATATAATCATTGTTTGCTTATATGTTGATGATATGCTAATAATGAGCAAAGACATTGCCGACATTCAAGCTACTAAGTGTATGCTTGCTAGTAAGTTAGATATGAAAGACTTAGGAGTTGCCGATGTAATTCTACGAATTAAAATCTAGAGGACTCCTCAGGGTCTGGCTTTGTCTCAATCACATTACGTGAAAATGGTACTTGAAAAATTCAAACACTTGGAATTTAGTGCAAGAACTCCAATTGACTTAAACCATCATATTGAAAAGAATAAAGGTGAAAGCACGTCTCAATTGGATTATGCTCGCGTGTTGGGAAGCTTAATGTATAGCATGAACTGTACACGTCCTGATATAGCTTGTGCAATAAGTAAACTTAGTCGATTCACAAGTAATCCCAACAAACATCACTGGGTGGCAATGAAACGAGTTCTGGAATATTTGGAATATACCCAAGACTACGCTTTGCACTACAATAAGTATCCTGCGGTTATTGAAGGATATAGTGTTGCAAATTGGATAACCGGCTCAACAGAAATAAAGTCCACAAGTGGATATATTTTTACTGTTGGTGGAGGAGCAGTATCTTGGAAGTCTTCCAAACACATGTGCATCGCTCGCTCTACAATGAAATCAGAGTTTATAGCTTTGGATAAGGCCGACGAAGAAGCTGAATGGCTTCAAAATTTCTTAGAAGACATTCCGTTCTAGACAAAACCTTTGGCTCCTATATGCATACATTGCGATAGTGAGGCTGCAATAGGACGGGCAGGGAGCGTTATGTATAACGGAAAGTCTCGTCATATACGACGAAGATATAAAACTGTTAGAAAACTACTTTCTAGTGGAATTATCACTATTGATTATATAAGATCAAAGGATAATGTGGCGGATCTACTTACAAAAGGCCTAACTAGAGAGGGAGTTGAGAAATCATCTATGGGAATGGGACTATGGCCAAGGACAAGTCATCATGGCGGTAACTCTACCTAGAATTTTGGATATTATGAGATCTAGGTTCAAGGAGCTCAAACAAAGTTGTGATTGGCCGGTTCAACATTATCAAAGTAAAATCTTTGGTCCCTTCTCGTGATGAAGACAATGTTCAGTAACAAGGATAGAACTTTACATGTTATTTAATGATTACCTAAGTTTGATGTGGTATTTATTGAATCGTGTCAATCTAAAGGATTACACGTTTCGAAATCACCTATGTAAGTGTGAAGTGGAATTAGCCACTTCAATGGGAATTCTATAAGACCAATTCTCTACGTACTTATGAAACCAGGCGGTGTTCGTGGCTGAAACGAACACAACAATGAGAACCAAAAGATAGTTAAGGGTTGGTTGTGTGACATATGGTTGTCTAGGTATACACTAAAGTTCGACGGTTCAAAGATATCAAATCTACCGATTGATCTAGTATATCCGACATATGCTCACTACGGAAAGTTCAAAGGGAAACTTACTTATCCAGATACAATTAATCCTTACTTGCAAATCACACAGCTTTCATATAAGTTCATTCTTGTTACAGTCATTCCCATTCATGTGGAGGATTGTTGGACTTTAAGCCATTGGGCTTTAAAGACTAGAAGTGTGAAATGGGAATTGGTAGGAAATAAAATGGAGGAAAATAAAAATTTGGAAAATTTGAATCAAGTGAGCTTTGTCAAATAAACTTATCATTGGTGAGGAACAACTACATTTGTGTGTATAAATATAGGATCACTTCTTAGAGTTCTTAAAAGGAATTGAAGAGAATGTAGCCTCACGCCATCGCCGTCGTCGTCTCTCGGCTCGGCTTCGGCTTCGGATTAGTCAAATGATCGATCGATGAGATTAATTTTTTTGACAAAGTTTATTTAATTAATTATTTAAAAATTAATTAAGTGTCAGTCAGTTCATTAACAGAATTAACTGGAATCCAAAATGCTAAGTTCATTAACGAAATTATGAACGTTGATTTTCCCTTTTGAACAGACACCTCTTCCTTTCAAATATCTGTTCGCATTATGAACAGACACACCTCTTCTGACAATTGCCTATAAATTTTGTGGCATGGCTTCCTTTTCATACACTGAAAAAATATAGAACTTACTTCCTTCTGAAGCTCTTGCATTCTACTTCGCAGTTTCTCTTTCAAATTCGTAAGTGTGATTTTGCTCCGTTCTTTGAGTTTGTTGGTATCCTGCAGTTTGTTTTGCCACTATTGCAGGAAGGTTTATTCCTTTGAATTTATAGCACTCCAGTTCCATCGCAGGTGACCCCATCGGGTCAATTATTGATCATGGGCTCGGATATTCAAGGGGTGGATTGGGGTAGATACTTCCCAGGCCCGTCTACCACTAATGGCGATCGACCGACTCGAGATTTTTATAGTGGGCGCCGACTGAGTTGTGCCTCCACATCACATGCGCAGGTATGATTTTATTAGTATTGAATTTGAATTTGTTTTAACTGTAACTTATTTATTTTCTTTAACTTTATTAATTTCCCTTTTAAGGCTTCATGCGATGCTGCGACATATGACTACATTCAGGATCCAGACACGATGATGGTAAGACAATATAAATTGTTGTGAATTGTTATGTAGTTTTCTATACTAAGTTTCATATTATTATGTAGCCTTCTACTGGACCTGACAGCACCACCGATACATGTCATCTTGTACCGCATCCGACTATAAAGAGACGACTTGATGATGATGATGCTGATAGCGTACCCGGGCGGGAGGAGATGCGCCTCAGGCCAGCAGCTGCATTGAGACACACCAGATGCGGGACACATTGATTCGACCTTCCTTTCTATTTTTGTTTGATGTAAATAATATTTTTGTATACATTAATAGTAATATTTAATCGAATATGCCCATTACCTTTTTTTAGTTCTCCATTTGTTTGATAGTTTCATATAACAACCCAAGCACTTAAACTTAACTTTCACTTTAATTAAAATAAAATTTAGTACACCAAATAAGGAAAACATTACTACGGCACAAACACAAACATAGCAGGCCAACATAATAAAAATACATGAAATATGGAAAATACACTAAACACATACATGCCAATGTTTAGCCGCGGTTGCAATTTATTCTCCGCTTCAACCACCTAAATAGTTCTTCCAGTTGTTCTTTTTCTTCTTCTACCTCTTTCAGTTTCTCCTTCACCTCCGCAAGTTCCCGTTTATATTTTTTTTACGTTCCTTTTGTGCTTCACAATTCCATTGTGTTTTCCATTTTTCTTCTTCCACCTCCTTCAGTTTTGCCCTCATGTCTGCAATAATTCTATCGCTTTCTCTTTGTGTTTCCCGTTGGCCTAAACACATATTATAAAGAAACTGGAGTTGTTCTCTGTAGCAGTCCTGATAACATGATTCATCAACCCATTCCTCAAAATCACAAATAGATTCGCCGGGAACCTTGTAAAACTGGTTCATACAGTGCCAGTAGCGGCGTCCAACTTCACCATCGTCCCAACAATTTTGCATCGAGCATTCTTTTCTACAGTAGCACTTTGGTGGACGAAGAGGTTGAGCCATTTAATGAAATATTTGCTTTTAGTAAAAAAAACCTTACTTTTAATGAAATATTTGCTTTTAGTAATTTTTGAGCACACAAAATAACTACAATGATCCCGTTATTTATAGGCGAGATAAAATACATAACGCCATGTATAATGACACTATATTTTGCGTGTTAAATATCATGATGTTGATAAGACAACTTTATGTTAACTGATCAGCTTTTTCAGTTCGACAAGACAACACACACATAATACCATGTATAATGGCACTATATTTTGCGTGTTAAATATCATGATGCTAACAAGACAACTTTATGTCAATTGGTCAGTTTTTTCAGTTCGACAAGACAACACACACATAACGTCATGTATAATAATGCTATATTTTACGTGTTAAATATCATGATGTTGACAAGACAACTTTATGTCAGCTGGTCAGCTTTTTCGGTTCGACAAGACAACACACACATAACGCCAGGTATAATGACGTTATATTTTGCGTGTTAAATATCATGATGTTGACAAGACTACTTTATATCAGCTGGTCAGCTTTTTCAGTTCGTCAAGCCAACACACACATAACGCCAGATATAATGGCGCTATATTTTGCGTATTAAATATTATGATGTTGACAAGACTACTTTATTTCAGCTGGCAAGTTTTTTCAGTTCGATAAGACAACACACAGACTAAATAGAAATTCGTGTTACATTTAAATATTCCTAGAGGAAAAATAAAGAAAAAGAAAAAAGGTCCTATTCTCAGCACCTAAGAGAAATAAGTGGACCAGATGTTTTTTCCATTATCTAGAACCAATCCAAATATTGTGAAAGTTGAATTATGTTATTGTCAAAGCATCTTTATTTTTCTGATACATAGAAGAGTGATAATGTTCTTGACTTGGAAAAAAATTATTTTATTAAATTATTATTTAAATAGGTAAAATGGAAAAGTACAAATCATAATTAACAAGCATAATTTTATTTCATAAATCTTGCAACATATACATAACAATTAATTATTACAATATCAACTCATAGGTAGTTAGGTACACTAGAAGAACACCCACCTCGAGCTTGATTATTGTTGCAACCCAAAGGACATTTTCTATGGTCATGTCCTGTTTGCGAGCATTTACTACATTTGCGCGCAGAAACTGTATCACTAACATCCATTTAGTTCTGTATACGCATTCTCTTCTGTACCTGTATTTTATGCAAATAGGACTTGTTACACACCATTTTAAATGGTTCCGAAGGCCAATAATGCTTAGCACCCACTGGCTGCAACTGACCACTATATGTGTTTAGGTACTTGGAAATACTATATTGTTGATCAACATAGTTTGTTGCACCTAAACCAACTTGCTGAAAGCACTTGATGGCATGTGAGCAAGGCATGTGGTAGATGGACCATTTTCCACAAGAGCATAACCTTGAAGATTTATTTATAATATGCACATTATAACCCCGATTTTAATAGATAGTGGTGCGAACTTCAAAAATATTTTTTTCATTATCATACTGCAAAAATGAATGCCAATGTGCTCGCCGTCTGTATTTCTCAAATCTCTTCATCGGCACTAGCATAAATCCAACACCCCTTTCCATCAATGATGTTGCAGCTGCAGACCTTTCAACAAACCTCTCCGCCATCTACTTGAACGACATCCGCACCATGGCTGTGACAGGCAATCCTCTTGCCGACTTCAATAGCCCATTGAAAGACTCTTACACATTTGTAGTCAAAGTTCCCCATCGTCTGCCACCATCCACATGCAAAGTCCACTTTTCAGGGTCATGTCACATTAACCAACGATAGGCTGCCTCGTATTCTTGCCTGATATATTCTATGTGCCTCCGAAATTTATCCTGTTGGTGGTCTGTTGCTGCCATCCACATCAAATCATGCAGATCCTTATTGGGATATGCTTTCTGGAAATTGGCTTTAAGGTGCCTAACACAATAATGATGGTAGACATAAGGTTCTTGCCATACAGGCAAGTTCTCCACAGAACTTAAGATACCACCGTAACGATCAGATATTAGACAAATACCGGAATGCTGTTTAACAACGTGCTCTTTTATATGGTTCAAAAACAGCGTCTACGTCTCTTGGCTTTCATTGGCACAAATAGCAAAAGCTAGAGGAAATATCTGTCCATTAGCATCTACTACCACGGCTATCAACAGCTTGATATCGTACTTTCTATAGACATGAGTGTCGTCTATGGATATTACGGGGCGACAATGCGAAAAACCATCAATTGTTGGCTTAAACGCCCAAAACACATAATTGAATATACATTCTGGTTCACCCGGACTCCGCTCAAGCTTCCACTCAACAACCGTCCCGGGGTTAAAATGCTGCAGTGCAGCCATGTACCTAGGCAGATCTGCAAATAACTTATCCCAGTTACCATAGACTCTTTCAAATGCTCGTTTGCGCCCGAGAAATGCCTTTCTTTTAGTAATGGTATGGCCATCTTCCTAGTGGACTGCTGTAATGTACTCTTTGATTTTATACCTTATGGAATGTTCAATGTGTGGAATAAGAACAAGAGAAATCAAGTCAATATCCAAGTTAAAGTGATTCCCTTTGAATGTGTCCATTTCGCATGTGTGGGTAGGAATGTATTTACCCACTTTCCAAATACCTGTCTTCTTCTTGGTCACACGCAACATCCAATTACATGGCCAAAACCATGTGTGGCAAACAACCTTGTATACTGCTAGACTTGACTCCCATACCTGCATCTCATGACACTCATTTACGTTGTGCATTTTATAAGGCCTGCTTAGGTGTGCTTTATCAGGAAAAAGCATTCCCTTTGCAAGCATCATTGGTCTAGACTCATCCCACATTGCTGTCCAGATTTCATCAAAATCCCTTGTGAGACCTTCCACATCTGGCACGGTTGGCAAGTTATCAATGTAAGGAATCTCTCTTGAATGAAACGGCACTTCAGACTCATACACTCTTCATCTAGGGGGGGTCTCTCTTCAAATCAGGTCCTTCCTCCTTATCCTGCACATCACCATCCTCACGAGGAAAGGGTGTCTCATCTCCGGATTCATCCGCATTATTATTGTAATCACTGTTCTGTTCCTCACTCTCTGCATCTGCCAGATCCCGACGTGATATGTCATTTTCGGGCAATTGAGTGAGTTCAACTTGCTCGTTTTCACTGCACAACCAACAAAAATATAAGCTATTCAATTAATAAATGCTTTCCATATGGCTATATCACTTCACTTACGAGTCATAATGTGATGAAATTCCATGATGGTTTCAATTAGGCGATGACTACCGGATGGGCCACTTGTAAAATTCATATCCGACCGGTACCCCCTATTAAATATATGAGCGTTAATACAAATTCAATACAACAAAAATATACATAATTAACACAAATAAAAATTGAAGTTTACCACTCGTCTTGTGAGTTATGGAAAGCAGGGTATAAATTATTTTCTCGCTGCTCATTCACCGATGGTGATAAGTTTAAATCAAAGAAAACTCTTTCATACAGAACTTGTCCGACAAAAACTGTCCCAGAATAACCACCCGATGACTGGGGGTTATCTCTACTACACACAACCTCATTTTTGGGAATGTGTTCGACCTTCACGTATATCTCCAACATTGTGATTACAAGAAATTCCTAACATTCATCCGGAGTCCTCAAAAAATCACTCAAGTTTCATCATCGTCGATGTTAAACACCGAGTAAAAAGCAACCCCTTGCGGAGTGACGGAATACGGATATCTTCCGGTTATTTTAAGTATCACTGAACGTTTCCTCACACTCATTTTTTTGCATAACAATGATATCAATGCATCGTACTCCATTGTAAGTGGCAATTTAACATGACACTTAGCAGGTAAACTGTAGCCCACGAAGTTATTCTCTATTACAACCTCACCCCCCAATATAATGAAACTCTTATCCTATGCTCTTCAGACATAATGAAAAATCGCTGGAGAATTTAACAACAATATACTTTTCAACAAGAGTTAAAAATTTTTTGAATGAATTTATATATGATTCTAACCTCTTTATATAGGAAATGGCTAGCCAGGAAGTTTAT
>MU756622.1:0-23547 GCA_026770625.1 Nicotiana glauca | reverse complement strand
TTAGAATTTAATCCTGAACTTAACCTTTCATGTTGAAAAATTAACGAAAGCCAGTCATTAAATATGAATTAGAAGTTCAAAAGCTAAGGACACTTGGTACTAAACTTATAGATTCAAGTTTAAAACTTAAGGAATGTCTGTCCTTAATTTTGAATTCAAAATTCAAATGCTAAGGACAGGAAGTCCTTAAGTTTGAGTATGAAGTTCAAAAGTTAAGGACACTTGATCCTTAATTTATAGATTCAAGTTTAGAACTTAAGGACTGTCTATCCTTAACTTTGAATTCCAAGTTCAAAACTTAAGGACAGGCAGTCCTTAGGTATTAAAGGGGAATCTATAAATTAGGGATAGTTAGTCCTAAAATTAGTCTTATAATCACAGAACTTAAGGATGTAGTGAAACACATTAAGAGACTTACTCTTTTTTGCGACCTCTCCTTTTCTCCTTGCCCAACCACACAATGAATTTCTTTATTAATTTTTTATCTTCTGTGGCATAATGAAAAATACACCTACGAGTATATGTTGATTTTATCCAACATGAATTCTTTGGAATATTTTGATTGTCTACCTTGGAACTTACTGCTTTTCTCTCCTTATCAAAGGGTGATTTCAATTGCCAGATAAGCTTGTTGTTCCTTTTACCTCTCCCAAGTTCTTCTTCAATATTTGCTTCAACCTCAATATTTAAAGCCACATCAATTTTCATTTGAGTACTTGGTGGAGTAGGAGTAAGAAGAGAAAATGACGGACTATCATAATCAATAATGTCTCTTTTTCTTTTCCTCTTAAATTTGTTAAGAACGTCATCATTGGTGTCCTCTTTGTTTTCCGCTGCTGGCGACACTATATATATACATATATACATATTAGTTTACTGTAACTCGTCAAATGAAGAGACATAATTTTAATTATGAATATTATATTTAGGACACAATCAGTACCTATCTTCTCCACACTAACTTCTTGTATTTTTTCAAGAGACAACTCAGCTAAGATACTGCGCGCATCATTTTCTTTTTCTTCCAGTTGCACATTTTTGTTTATCTTTCACTTGTTCAACATGTTCTTTAGTTGCTTCTTCATAAGATTCTGCAAAAATATTTACAACAGCTAACATGTTAATAATCTTTTATTAAAACAAACATATATAAATTTAAAAAAGCACTATCTAACCATTTGCAATATTCAAGATCATCCCAGCTATATCATCATCTTAATATGTTGCATCTATAGATTTGGAACCAATATCACTTCTGCCTATCTCTTGAGATTGTAGTCCAGTTTTCTCTTGATACTGCACTCCAACTTCTTCGCTCACTCCAGCTTCTTCAATTACTGCTTCAAAAGATTCGGTAACATTTGCAATTAATACACATTATAATAATTCACTAAAACTAAGACACAATATATAATAAAAAATTTATCTAACCTTGATTCGCACAAGTTTGAACCCCAAATTGTTGTTTGTATGACAACGGTGTAGAGAGATCATATGTTCCTTCTAAGAATTTGCATACAATCTCACTGACACTTGTACCCAATGGACTTGTTGAATCATCCTGTGATTGCAATCCACATACTCTACAAATTTTTTCTGGCACTCTTTTCTTTTGTTGACTCTCATGATCTTGACAGTCTCCTACATCTTCAACTTCTGCATGCACATACATAGTTTATATGTATTACTCTATTGAATATACATTTCAACGAAAAAAATACAAAATCTATATCTAACCTTTCCCAATATCAGTAAGATTTTCAGTTTCATCATCTAAATGTGCATCTCTAAAATCAAAATCATCACGTTCATCAACACGTGCATCTTCGTTGATTATACCAGTAGGCTCAGTAGCACGACAATGATCATCAAATCCATCTTTTCTAATTGGAACACTAGATTCTCTATCTGTGTTCCTCTGATCAGCTTTCCCAAACATGTTCATCAAAGTATCAAGCTTTGATCCCAGAGTTTTCTTTAAATACTATGAAAGGAACTACGTTAGAAAGATAAGGACAGGTTCAAACTTAAGGACAGGCAATCCTTAAGTTTGAATTCCAAGTTCAAAACTTAAGGCCAGGCAGACCTTAAGTTTGAATTCTAAGTTCAAAGTTAAGGACAAGAAGTCCTTAACTTTTAATTACAAGTTCAAAACTTAAGGACAGACAATCCTTAAGTTTGAATTCCAAGTTCAAAGTTATAGGCAAGAAGTCCTTAACTTTGAATTCCAAATCTAAAACTTAGGGACAGGCAGTCCTTAAGTTTTATTTCCAAGTTCAAAATTTAAAGACAATAAGTCCTTAAATGTCAATTTCAAATTCAAAATTTAAGGACACGAAGTCTTAAAGTTGGAATAACTGAAATTACCATGATTTCATTCTCAATCCTTTTTTCGGATACAGCAATTTTCTAATTAACTCTTGTAACTTCAGCTTGCAAATCCTTCTTAAAACTTGCTGACAATCTTTGAATCAAAAAACATAATATAAATAAATAAAAAAGTGTTCGTAAGCAAGAAATAATCAAATAAAAAACTAATACGATTCAAAGGCAGAAACACATACTCTAACAATTTCCTTAAGTACGCCTTCATCAAATTGTGTGGAAGAAGACCTTGAGCTTTGATCTTGTGAAATTGGCTGCTCAACACAAAGAGGCTCTGTATCTTCTTCCACAGGAATAAAGGGTGACACCTCAATCAACTTAAACAACTATTATATAAGAAAAAGTAAACATAAGTATACATAACTAAAATAAATAACCAAAAAAATAGATAGTAATTACATTAAATTACTTGTACATTATGGAAATATTTTTTACAAAAGAGCATCAAATTGTGGAGACTTCATTTCAGAATAGCATAACATTCGAGGATAACCACTTTCCTTGAAATTCACAAATTGTTTCTCTTGGAAAATAAGGAGTACCTCCATAATCCAAACACAAAATGCAAACGGAAAACCAACTAAAGTGTAACTATCCAACTCTTTTTCTTTCTCATTCTCCTTATCAAACTCATTCTCATTTGCCTTCAAGCAACTCTTCAACGATTTTAATAGCGTCTCGTAGGCAAGAGAGTCCCAGTTGAAGGAAGCGCACAGTGCTTCATCATCGATAATTTTCATTATTTGCTCTGACACATTCCTGTTTTTCCTCTTGCCCATCAAAACCGACTAAAACCGACTCAACAAAATACAGTGTTGCCAATTTCAAAGCATCATCATCACTGCCAACGAATGATGAAGATGTACCATGCGGACAGCTAGAAATAAAACTATACAAATCATCCAACTCAATTTTGTCCTTTCCAGGAAAATAGACTCTTAAAAGCCTATTCTCTTTCTCATTTAACCCTTTCATATCAAGCGACGAATAACACTTCAAACCAGTAATAATATGGAATGCATCACGAGTAAACTTAATATCACGATCAAACACCTTGAACGTCATTGAATCAGGTTCACTACTTACAATTTCAGAAAGCAATATACAGTGCATAAGTTTGCCCGAGAACTTTACACTTTGTAATCTGAAAAAGTTGCCAAAAATACTTTCCCTCAACTTCTTCCATTGGCTATTCGACAGAAAACTTTTAATGGTTTCCTTATACTGAAAATCTCCTTTCCAATATACCAGAAAATTACGCCAATTGTCAAAATCAAACACACGATCGCCTTCCATTATGATTCTAGAAAAGAAGGAAAAACAAACAAAGATTAGGACTTAACTTAAAATTTCAAGTTTAAAAGTTAAGGAAATACATTCCTTAACTTTAAATTTTAAGTGCAAAGTTTAAGGAAATACAGTCCTTAACTTATACTTTCAACTCCCAAAGTTAAGGACACTTAGTCCTTAACTTCAGGTTTCATGTGCAAAACTTAAGGACAATCAGTCCTTAACTTTGAGTTCCAACTACAAAATTTAATGTCGTTTTTTCCTGACATGTCATGAACACAGTTAACTAAAAATTCATAAACACAGTAAGCTTATGAATTTCCCTACATATTTTTATGAAATATCCCTACATAATCAAATATAGTGAATCAACCACAAACACATTTCAAATTTCACACACTAAAAATGTATAAATAACAGAATCATACTACATCTACAACACTAAATCAACATATAATGCTCATTTTTAAAATTTCACACGGTATTGAACAAACTTACACAGAAAGAAAAACGAAAATGCACAAAAAAAAAAACATATAACCTGTCGCGATTCAGAATAGATGAAGGAGAAGAAGTTTAACTGAAGATTTCACTTTACATGCAACGAAGATGAAGAAGATGAAGAAGAAGAGAAACCTGAAACTTTTTGGGACCGCTCTCAAAATAATCGGGGTAATCAAATAAGGGTTTTGGGGGATTTGGGTATTATGAGCGAAATACAAAAGGGCAAATATGTCTTTTATCCATTAGCAGTGGCTATTTTTGATGAGCATTTTAATTAGTGGATAAAAATTAAACACATCCTTAATCAGTGGCTACTACACGCAATTTTTACGCTAGTAGCTCAGCAAGACTAAGCCCAACGCCCCAACCTAGGTTTAAGTTAATATTAAGTACGTTGGTTCACTTTCAATCTTTATCATGTAAAATTTGTGCCGTACTTTATATCTATTCTTAATGGTGGCTGACTAATGATTCATTCATGTTGTAAGAGCCATATTTGGGGCTTTGGATATTATTTGTGAATTCTTGTTCATCCCTAGTGCTGAACATGATGATGGACGAGTTGTGCTTCTTATTATGCGAGCTTTTTCTATCATGTTATTATACATCACTTTCTTGGTTCCTTCTTCTTGTTAATTTGTTGGATTTCTTTTATGATTGAGACAAAGAAAAGAAAGAATAATGGTTGGTGAATTTGCTTGGAATTAGAGGAACTACTCGAAGGGTTTTTATGTATGTATAGGTAAGGGAGCAGAAGGGGATTCTCTTTTGTTTTTTAAATTTTAAATCAAGGACTAGAGAGAAAATTTTAAAAGGAAATGAAGCTGTCTGATGGAGGCAAGGATTGGATGAATCCTGTTCTGACATATATTAAGAGAGAGTCAATAGAATAGAGAATTGATTCCCATTACATTATATAAATATCAAAGAGAGATCCTTAGAATAACAAAAATTCAGAGTCGAAGATTAGCAAAAACAAGATTAAAAAAATACAAAGACTTGGTATGATATCGAAATCGTATCGAAACTGTACCGAAACGAACAAAAAAATTATTGAACTGTATCGAATTACTTTGATACATTTTATGCTATCTATAATTGATATACCGAATACCCAAGTACCGAACCCTATTACATAAATACCGTACCGAAGTACCAACTCCCGGCTCCCCCAAATCCAATAGTACACATTCTCAACACCATTTTCTTATAATTTCGTTAAAGATGTATGGGTAAAATTTGGATACGATACATGGCATAATGACGTGTCTGGTTTCGAAGTCAAGAGTCTGAAGTAGATGAGTTGCGACCTAAGCCCTCAACTTTGGTGTGAAACTACTCGAAGGGACGTAGGCTGGAAATTGGTTGAAGCTTCTCGAAGACTTGTTTAGTCAAATTTGAACCCTTCCAAAAATTGTGGTCCATACCTTTGAAGAGGTTAATATTGTATGGGTCCAAATTTGAACAACCATGACCGTTGATGAGTACGTCAAACGACAAGATCCTCGTAGCTCGACATCCTGCAGGGGACGACCTGCAGGGAAACAAGAGACTGTATGACTTTCGCAGCAGTGTAGGCTCATTAGGGGACATTAGGAATATTCTTTCGAATATTCCCTATAATTTGTCTTTTAGGGCTTAGAAGGGGTTTGTCCCTCATATATAAAGCGTAAAACAACCTTGTAAGTTCCCGAAGCATTTTTCCTAACTAATAAGACTTGCTATAACACTTGCTCACAAAAAACAATTGATGTGATTATTGTTTAAGGGTTCATCTTAACAAGATAAAGAAATCTTGTCTTATGTATTCTCTTTGTATATCTTTTGTTCTAGAGATTATTATACTTAGCTAAGATTTACCCCTTCGCTTTCTTTAATTAATTTATTCAAAAAGGTTTCAATATCTTTTGAGTCAAACAATTTGGGGCCGCCTATGGGGATTTCTATAGCTGAGATCTTAGTTTCGTCTTGATCCTTGAAAGAAATAATCATCTCTTTTTAGCCTCGCAAAGGCCAACAATGGCAGGAAAGGGAGAAAAAAGATTAAAGGCAATAGTAGGTATCAAGAACAACCTCCTAAAATCCCTCAATGAAGTCGGTAGGGAAGACAACAAACCTGCAGCACCAAGTGCTACACCTGAGGGAGAGATCTCACCCCCCTGCACGAGGGCGTGAGTGTCTCATGCGAGAAGGAAACCTCAACATCCGCAGCAGGAGAAGCACCACCGTATGTGAAAAGGCTATTATAAGAGTGGTTGACAAAAACATTGAGCAACATACTCGACAAACCTGTTCAAAGGGATATCGAAGGCACAATACCCGTAGAAACTGCAACTGTCGCCGATGAGCTAAAAACTCCACGAACAGGTCACACTCATACTGTCATTGATGCATGTAACAATGCACTTGCGGCCATCTTAGATAAAATGGAAGATATCGAAAATGAGAACAAAACACTCTGCGATTAGAAGAAGGAGCATTAGGAAAGGGTTGATACAATACTGGCGCTCCGAAGTTGCTACCAAAACGTGATGTGTGCCAATTCATCAAATAGCTATATAGTGAAGAGGTGTCTCCCCACTCTATTCCGAAAACCTTCAAAATGCTGCCATATTTGAAAATATATGATGGTACCAGGGACCCGAAAGATCACTTAATCCATTACATTACTGTAGTAAAAGGTAACGATCTATTGAAAGAACAGGTGCCACCGGTGCTGCTGAAAAAGTTCGGTGAAACTATGACATGGGAAGTGTTGACATGGTATTCCAGCTACCAGCACGATCGATATCAATGTTCGAACAAATGGCAGATAAGTTCGTCACCGCTCACGCGAGAGCAAAAAAGGCAGAGGCTAGGGTAAATGACATCTTCGCCATCAGGTCGATGACAGGCAAGGGACTTCGGGATTTCCTACCCCGATTCAATAGGGTAAGAATGAGCCTACCAAACGTGTCAGAAGGGATGGTAGTAGCAGCCTTCCAAAATGGGTTAAATAGAAACGGGTCAAAAGCAACCAAAAAGCTGCTAAGTAGACTCATGAAGTACCCCCTCCCTACCATATAGGAAGAAATCCACCGAAGTAAGGGCAGACGAGCATGACCTAAACGGCCCGATCTAGCGGCTAACATCAGCCCAAACCGAAACAAGGAGATATTGTCGCAACGATGGTCGAAAGGACCAACTACCCCGTTTCAATCGAGAAACGCACCAGCCCTATATTCGAACATCCAACCCACCTTCTCCACGACATGCAAACGCCGCACCTCGACACACCGCACCACCTCAAAATGAAAGAGGTATGCCTCCACTTTTATATACTCATAACTTTTGTGTTTGTCCTTCAAAAATAGTATATGCACTGGAAAAGCTCGGCACAAAGGTGCAGTGGCCACAAAAGATGTAGTCGGATCCGAGCACCCGGAGATCGAATGTTCTGTGTGAATTCCACCAGGAAAAGGGACACAAGACCGAAGACTTCACAGGTCTATGACAGGAAGTGGTAACAATGCTAAACCAAGGACACCTAAAAGAACTGCTGAGCGATCGATGGGTTAACTTTTCTCGTGGACGCGATCAACCTCAGGGACGTCCAAAACCACCGTCACCATCTTGTACCATACAAATGATCATTAGCGGTGTTGACGATACAGTAATCAACCATGTGAAATTCACCACCACACACAAACTCAAACAGACAGTCGTCCACGAATAGTATGATGACCTCGTAGATAGTATCATCTTCAATAAGTCGGATATCAACAGTTTGTTTTTCCTTCACTATGATGCTTTGGTTATAACTTTATACATCACGGATACTGATGTAAAGAGAATAGTGGTGGATGACGGAAGTGGCACATGTATTATTCACCCACGAGTCCTCAGAAAGATGAGGCTCGAGGATAAAATAGTATCGCATTGCATAATACTAATGGGTTTTAATAATGCATTGGGACGAACCTCTGGAGAGATAGTGCTACCCGTTCTGGCAGGAGGAGTCACTCTGGAAACGACGTTCCACGTCATGAATCAGGAAACTGCCTACAATGCCATCATAGGGCGTCCATGGATACATGCCATGCAAGCCGTCCCGTCAAGTGTCTATCAAGTAATCAAATTTCCGACCCCACGAGGGATATTCAGCATCCGAGGTGAGCAATGCATTGCCCAAGAATGCTACCGGATCTCCCAAGATTGCACACACACCCAACAACTAAAGGGGACAAGTGCGAAAGCATGGCAATAAGCCATATTGGGAACCAAATCCAACATACAAATAGAGGCAATCAAAGACCCGGATGTCGTAGAATATTTCAAGGCAACCGTAGAAGACCTCGGCCCCGTTCAACTGGACAACACCAATAGCACGAAAAGGCTTATATCGGACATAACCTCTTAGAACCAGGTAAGTACCATGAGTTCTTAACTAACAATATCGATTTGTTTGCCTTTTCCTATTCAGAGATGCCAGGAATCCCAAGGGACATCGCCACACACAGGCTAAATGTCGACCTTCTTTACCCGCCAGTACGGCAAATGGGAGAAAGTTCAATGCCACCATCAATGAGGTGATCATCAACGAAGTTGATAAGTTACTCGCTAATGGTTCCATCCGAGAATCAAAATATCCCTAATAGGTCACCAATGTGGTCATGGTAAAAAGAAGAACGGGAAATGGAGGATGTGTGTCGACTTCACCGACCTGAACAAAGCATGCCCAAAAGATTCTTTTCCGTTACCACATATCGACCAGCTCATCGATGCAACTGCGGGACACAAACTACTGAGCTTCTTAGACGCTTATTCTGGTTACAACCAAATTCAAATGGCTAAAGAAGACTAAGAAAAGACCACTTTCATTACTCACCGAGGAACATACTTCCATAAAGTCATGACGTTCGGACTCAAGAACGCATGGACGATGTGTCAAAGGTTAGTCACCAAGATGTTCAAAGAACAACTTGGTAAGACCATGGAGGTTTACATCGACGACATGCTAGTGAAGTCGGAAAAGAAAGAAGATCACATTGGTCATCTGAAGGAAGCCTTCGAGGTATTGAGGCAATACAGAATGAAACTTAATCCCAAAAAATACGCCTTCGGTGTAACCTCAGGAATGTTCCTTGGTTTTCTAGTGTCACAAAAGGGTATCGAAGTCAACCCGAATCAGATTAGAGCCATTGAAGGAATACCAGAGACATTAACAAGCAAGAAGTATGTGCAGAAATTAATAAGATGAATAGCCACCCTATCGAGGTTTATTTCACGATCGTCAAACAGATGCCATAAATTCTTCAACGTGCTAAGGAAAGACCACAGACTATAGTGGAATTCAGAATGCGTCGACGCTTTGAGAAAGCTGAAAACATACCTATCCTCGCCACTACTACTCATCAAGGCAGACTCGGGTGAATGCCTAATGGTGTACATAGCTGTCTCTGAAGTCGCGGTAAGTGCAGCCTTGATCCGCGAAAATGAAGGTATGCAATCTCCGATTTACTATATCAGCAAAACCTTAATTGATGCTGAAATAAGGTACCTTCACCTTGAGAAACTAGATATGGCAGTAGTCGTAGCTTCACAAAAGCTTAGACCATATTTTCAATATTACCCCATAAAAGTGGTGACAACCTTCCCCCTTAGGGGCATACTACACAAACCCGAACTATCAGGTAGGTTGGCCAAATGGTCCATAGAATTAAGCAAGCATGATATAATATACCAACCGCAAACTGCTATTAAGTTGCAAGTGCTTGCCGATTTCATTGCCGATTTCAGCGCGAAAATATTGCCTGAAGTAGAGCAGGAGGCACACCGCACTTCCGCACATTCAGACCTTTGGGTCCTCTATATTAACGACGTATATAATGCATTGGGATTGGCACTGGGACTCATTCTCGAAGTTCCTACGGGCAAAGTAATTTGCCAGTCCATACGATTCCCCGAGATGACTAACAATGTGGCCGAGTATGAAGCTGTGATTGCAGGATTGAAATTAGCCCTCAAGTATGGCATCGACGACTCGTCCTCCATTGCGATTCTCAACTTATGGTGAACCAAGTCATTGGGACTTTCCAAATCAAAGAACAGAGACTACAAAAGTACTAGTCAAAAATTCATAAACTGCTTCCAGAATTCGATGAATGCCGCCTCGACCAAATACCCAGGGCACATAATATCGAAGCAGATGGTCTCGCCAAGCTAGCGGCAGCCACCTGAAATATCAACAATGAAAACGTGGTCACTCTTCTCCATTCCGTAATAGACCAGGTAGAGGTACATTCTGTAAACCTAACTCGAGACTGGCGCAATCATATCGTAACATATGTGCAGGATGGAACGCTACCACAAGATAAGAAAGAAGCCAAAAGGTTTTGAAAATAGGCAGCCAGATATAACCTCGTAAATTGTGATCTTTACAAGAGAACGTTCGGCGACCCCCTAGCCAAGTGTTTTGGGCCAAGTCAAACAAGGCGAGTACTAGAAGAAGTACACGAGGGGCACTGTGCCACCCACACGGGAAACCACATCCTCGTGCGATGCCTCATCCGCGCTGGATACTACTGGCCTACCATGAAAAAAGAGGCCGCAGATTATGTCAGGAAGTGTGAACAGTGTCAAAAGTACGCCCCTATGATACACCAAGCAGGAGAACTCCTGCATTCCATCACTTTTCCATGTCCATTCATAATGTGGGGATTGGATATTCTCGGACCCCTTCCGGCAGGACGAGATAAGGTACGCTTCCTTTTACTTTTAAATGACCATTTTTCTAAATAGGTGGAAGTGGGTGCATACACTCAAATACGTGAGCGGAAAGTTATCGCATTCATATAGAAAAATATATTATGCCGCTTCGGCAACCAAAAAGAAATCAACTATGACGACAGACCTCTGTTTGTCGGAAAGAAAAAGACCGAGTTTTTCGAAAAATGGCACATCAAGCGAATACTCTCCACACCATACCATCCCGCCGGTAATGGCCAAGTCAAATCCTCCAATATAGTGATACTGAATATATTGAAAAAGAAGCTCGAGGATGCCAAAGGTCTAAGGACTGAACTACTACCAGAAGTACTATAGGCATACTACACTACGCTAAAAACCAGCACAGGCGAGACGCCATACTCACTAGTCTACGGGACTGATGCGGTTATACCCGTCGAAGTTGGAGAACCTAGCTAGAGATACTCCAATGAAAGTGGACCAAGCAACGACGAAAGTAGACTACAAGATTTGGATGAAGTCGAAGAACGAAGGGATATGGCCCATGTAAGAATGGTAGCCCAAAATCAACAAGTAGAAAGGTACTATAACAAGAAGGCCAAAGTATGACAGCTCAAAGTGGGAGGCTAAGTCCTCAGAGCTAAAACACAAGCAGCAAAAGACCCTAACGAGGGAAAACTGGGAACAAACGGGGATGAACCATTCAAAATCACCGTGGCAGCAAATAAAGGAGCATTCCAGTTAGAGACAATGGAAGGAAAACTACTCCAAAATAATTGGAATGTCGCGCATCTCAAATACTTCCACTTCTAAAAGGAGGCGCCACCTAAGTCGTACTCTCTTTCCCTCATCCGAGTTTTGTCCCAATCGGGTTTTCTTGGTGAGGTTTTTAATGAGGAGGCAAGGGGGACGTCTCGAGGTCCGAAGTATTGTTCATTACCCCTCCCGTCGATGTGATCTCCAGGCCGAGTAATGAACGGAATGGATGTAGATAATCAAATATCCATTGTATGTACAAAGTCGACATGTATTTCCTACAAGAATATAATCAAATCTTCATTGTATATACAAAGTCGACATGTATTTCCTTCAGGAATATAATCAAATCTCCAATGTATAAATGAAACATCCCAAAGGCCAAGGCCATCGACGAAAATATGAGTTCGACTTCACTCAAATTACGACGGGATTCTACTTCGACGACAGTTCGAAGGTAACATCCCAATGACTATGGCCATCGACGAAAATACGAGTTCAACTTCACTTGAACTACGACGAGATCCTACTTCGACGACAGTTCGAAGGTAACATCCCAATGGCCAAGGCCATCGACGAAAATATGAGTTTGACTTCACTTGAACTACGACGGGATCCTACTTCGATGACAGTTCAAAGGTAACATCCCAATGGCTAAGGCTATCAACAAAAATATGAGTTCGACTTCGCTCGAACTACGATAGGATCCTACTTCGACGATAGTTCGAAGGTAACATCCAATGGCCAAGGCCATTTACAAAAATATGAGTTCGACCTCATTTGAACTGCGACATAATCCTGCTTCAATGACAGTTCGAAGGTAACATCTCAATGGCCAAGGAAATCGATGAAAATATGAGTTCGACTTCACTCGAACTACGATGGGATCTTACTTCGACGACAGTTCGAAGATAACATCCCAATGGCCAAGGCCATCGATGAAAATATGAGTTTGAATATACTTGAACTACGACGGGATCCTACTTCGATGACAGTTCAAAGGTAACATTGCAATGGCTAAGGCCATCGACAAAAATATTAGTTCAACTATGTTCGAACTACGACGGGATCCTACTTCAACGATAGTTTGAAGGTAAGATCCCAATGGCCAAGGCCATTTACAAAAATATGAGTTCGACCTCATTTGAACTACGATAGGATCCTACTTCGATGACAGTTAGAACGTAAAATCTCAATAGCCAAGGCCATCGACGAAAATATGAGTTTGACTTCACTCGAACTACGACGGGATCTTACTTTGACTACAGTTCGAAGGTAACATCCCAATGGCCAAGTCCATCGACTAAAATATGAGTTCGACCTCATTTAAACTACGACGGGATCCTACTTCGATGATAGCTCAAAGGTAACATCCCAATGGCTAAGGCCATCGACGAATATATGAGTTCGAACGCATTCGAACTACGACGGGATCCTACTTCGGAGTCAGTTCAAAAGTAACATCCCAATGGCCAAGGCCATCAACGAAAATATGGGTTTGACCTCATTCGAACTATGACGGGATCATACTTCGATGCTAGTTCGAAAGTAACATCCCAATAGTGAAGGCCATCCACGAAAATGTAAGTTCAACTTCACTCGAACTACAAGGGGATCCCACTTCGACGACCGTTCAAAAGTAGCATCCCAGAGGCTAAAGCCACTGCCAAAAGAAAAACGGGATCGACCTCACCAAAGTAAAATTGGCTTAATAGTTCAACAAGTACCCTGGATATCATAGATATTACAAAGATCATCACCGAATCGACAAAACAAATTCCACATTATCTCAAAATGTTACTTACACCTATCTTTACAACGGGCTCAAACATGCCCTTACAAAAGTACCAGTCAGAAATTCACAAACTACTGCCAGAATTCAATGAATACTGCCTCGACCAAATACCTAGAGTGGCAGCGCGATCGAAGCTACAAGCCATCAACCCATGTCTCGAAAACATGCATAATGATGACGTACGTGGAGATGACATCATTTACCTATAAAATACACTATCCGGTGTCTTGTTGAGCACACTAACCACCCATTATTGGCCAAGCCGTAACACCCCGTAGGATCAAATTTTTCCATAAGAACGTATGGTGTCCGCTTATCGAGGATGCACCAAGTTGCAACCTCGACAAGTGGAGGGACTAACTGTATGGGTCCAAATTTGAACAACCACGACCGTTGATGAGTACGAAAAATGACAAGATCCTCGTAGCTCAATATCTTGCAGGGGACGACCTATAAGCGAACAAGAGACTGTACGAATTTTGCAGCAGTGTAGGCACATTAGGGGACATTAGGAATATTCTTTCGAATATTCCCTATGGTTTGTCTTTTAGGACTTAGAAGGGATTTCTATCTTATATATAGAGCGTAAAACAACCTTGTAAGCTCTCGTAGCTTTTTTCCTAACTTATAACACTTGCACACAAAAAATGATTGTTGTGATTATTGTTTAAGTGTTCGTCTTGAGAAGATAAAGAAATCATGTCCTCTGTATTCTCCTTGTATATCTTTTGTTCTAGAGATTATTATACTTAGCTAAGATTTACCCCATCACTTTTTTTTAATTGATTTATTCAAAAAAGTTACAATATCTTTTGAGTCAAACAAATATCAGCTAGAGTCCTATTCCGCACAATCCACTCTCCCTAATATACAGCCTTAGGGGTCAGAACCGCCACCCATTCTCCTAGCTATAAATACCTAGCTATCCCAACTTGTAAAGATCATCGAATAGTGACAGAAACCTTCTTTACAAACGAAGTAACTTCCAACTAGGGTTTTTCTCTTCAGTTCTATAACTTAGTCTCTGCATCTGACAAACTGTTCGGAGATTGGAAATCAATAAGAATTTTTTGCTCTTTATTACTTTGTCAGGAGATTGGTGGAACAGTTCAGGGATAAGAAGAAAGACCTGCACATGGTATTTATTGACTTGGAGAAAGCGTATGACAAGGTCCCAAGGGAGGTGCTATGGAGGTGCCTGCAGGCGAAGAGCGTGCCGGAAGCCTACATCAGAGCGATCAAGGATATATACGTTGAAGCGAAATCTAGGGTTAGGACGGTGAGTGGCGACTCAAACCACTTCCCGGTGGTTATGGGGCTTCATCAAGGATCCGCGCTTAGCCCTTTCTTATTTGCCTTGGTGATGGATGCTCTGACACGCCATATCCAAAGGGATGTGCCTTGTTGTATGCTATTTGCTGATGACATAGTCCTGATAGACGACGAGGGTAGGTGTTAATGAGAGGTTGGAGGTCTGGAGACAGACTCTCGAGTATAAGGGTTTCAAATAAAGCAGGTCTAAGACAGAATACCTGGAGTGCAAGCTTAGCACCGAGTCGAGCGAAGCAGGCAGGGACGTGAAGCTTGGAGCTCAGGTCATCCCCAAGAGGGACAGTTTCAAATATATTTGGTCGATGATTCAGGGGGACGGAGAGATCGACGAGGATGTCACTCACCGTATAGGGGCGCGGTGGACGAAATGGAGGCTTACATCAAGAGTCTTGTGTGACAAGAAAGTGCCACCGAAACTCAAGGGGAAGTTTTATAGAGCTGTGGTTAGACCTGCCATGTTGTATAGGGCAGAATGCTGGCCGGTTAAGAATTCTCACATCTAGAGAGTGAAGGTTGCGGAGATGAGGATGCTTAGGTGGATGTGCGGGCACACCGGCTTAGATAATATTAAAAATGAAGTTATTCGGGAGAAGGTGCGGGTGGCCCCAGTGGATGAGAAGATGCGGGAAGCGAGGCTCAGGTGGTTCGGGCATGTGTGGAGGAGAAGCCCTGATTTCCCGGTGAGGAGTTGTAAGCGGCTGGCAGTGGTTGGCACGAGGCAAGGCAGAGGGAGGCCTAAGAAGTATTGGGGAGAGGTGATTAGACAGGACATGGCAAAATTGCGGATTTCCGAGGACATGGTTGATAGAAAAGTCTGGAGGTCTAGTATCAGGGTTGTAGGATAGGGCTTGTAGAACTTTTGTACTTCATTCCCGAGGCTAGGTGGGGTTTGGTAGGGCCCTCCGTAGATGTCTTGCATATTGTATCGTGCACCCTTATGGTAGTTACTGGTAGATATTATTGCATGCCTTGTAATTTATGGTTTTATGTTTAGTTAACTATTTATGCGATTTCTGTTGGAGTCACTAATGTTTTCTTTTTTCCTCTTCTTTTTCTTCACTTTCTCCTGAACCAAGGGTCGATTGGAAACAACCTATCTGCCCTTTCGGGTAGGGATAAGGCTTGTGTACGTATTACCCTCCCCAGACCCCACTTTGTGGGACTAAACTGGATAGTTGTTGTTGTTGTTGTTATTACTCTGCTTAATTTATTTTCGTCTTAAGTATTTTATATACTTGATGGCAGTGCCCGTGCTGTGCACGGGCATATGCCCGACCTTGATGTTTGTTTTATTTGTACAAAATTATCAAAGAGATTTAATACCAAGAGAATGCTCTTGCAGTTCTTTTACTCGTTTAGCATGATTGCTAATAAAGTAAGTAATACTATCAAACTAATTAAATATTCAGAACATATAATGCTTCAAACTATATATATTTACCGAGGAACAAAGTTGTCCAAGATACCCAACCCAAGGATTATATGTACTTGTAATAAAATACATTCTTGAGCTTACTTCCTTAAGTACGATATTCGGCTTGTTTACATGAGAACACTATTTACGCATTGGACAAAAGAAGGTAGTTTCTGTGAAATCCATCATTCCACCAGCCTTTGTTGTTATAAGCTTTCTTTTGCAGTAGCATTCAACAGAAATGCCAAACCTGCAGTTATAGAACTTAAGCAACACTAAAAAAGTAATTGCATAATGTTTCCATTAAATAAATCATCAAATACCAACTGAGTAATTATTCATCACTATTAATTTTATGATTTTTAGAAATAACAAAACTGCAGAGCACACAACTACCTACCTCACAAGGAAAGGGATAGAAGAATATGAACTCAGCAGTGCATAGTAGAGCCATTGATGCAACAACAATGATTCGAGAAAACAATTTTGATATAGAGAATTTACAGCTGGAAGAAGAAACCAGGAAACATCAAGATCAGAATATACTCAAAGAACACATGTAGGATTCCGCAAAAGAAATATTTAACAATTACAATTTTGCGTCACCAATAATTCCCTTACCCTCATGTAAAAAGGTCTATATAAGCACATAGGCTTCTCTTCTAACTTGAAAAAAAAAACAAGGCTAAATTCTTATCTGCATTTAATTTTTCACAACACAGCACCTTCGAAATTATTGTGCCAATTATCTCTTATTTTTATATTCTTTTGGCTTTAACAAGTAATTAATTTAATATTCCACTTTGAATTAGAGCATATTTGAATTGAAATATTAGTTCAATTAAAAAATATACACGCGTCTAATATGCCACAAGTTCTTAGCATATATTAAAATGTAAGTATTGTTTAATCTTGGAAAGAATAGCATGAAAATTTCCTTAGTTGCAACAGAACTAAACAAAGAACGTGAAGGAGGGACGAAAAAAATAAAAAATGAAAAGTGAAGGCCAAAGAATACAATTAATAGAGAGTCAATGACTTACCCTCCATCCTCTGTTCAATGTTATTCCTGAAATTATTGCACGATGAATTACACCGTAAACTTGCACATATCAAAAGACCACAACCAAACATCATAAAATCTCTTGGGCTTCGTGGTATGAATATTTGGTAGCTACAACTTCTATTTTTTAATATTTTGCAGTATTCTGTTATAGCTGAAATAAAAATATTTGCTATTGCTAAATGGTAGGTCATTTTGTTAACGAAAGACTCATAACATCAGAAATTTCAAGATCTTATAATCTTAAAAAGTGTTGTTCATAGTGGTTTAGAGAGTCGTCTTCATTCCACCAGGTTAGAGTTCGAGCTTGGCACCCTAACAAACAAACAAACAAACAAACAAAATCTTCCGGTCTTATGATAAAATGACTTAGACGAATTCAAGCTAAAACTGAACAATGCAAAAAACAATAGCAATTTAGTGATAATAAATGAAGGCGAATCAGCAGTTTAAAAGTGCAGCTGCTGCTAGAGAAATAAACACCCATAAAGGATTCTCAAAGGACAGAAAAAATGTAAAAAGTATCACAAGAAAGCTTAATAAACATATGCTCTTCTTGGTACTATTGGAGCGTGAGCTCCGTCAGTTAAAAAAGGCTGAAAGATTTAAGTAGGTTATACATCGACTCATGAGGCAACTAATTGTTATGTTTTGAGTTTTCTACTCTCCTAAGAATAAAAGAAAGGAATGGTACACAACAGAACAGAGAAGCACACATAAAGACATCAGAAAAAATACACTATAAGGATCAATGTACCCTTTTTCTTCAAAATAATTGCTATGAGATTTCTCAAATAACATCAATCTGTTGTTATTTTAGTTAAAGTGAAACCAAAATTTAAAATGCACAAATAAGAGATAGTATCTAAATACGACCAGAAAGTGAAAGAAGAAAACTAGCCATAATTTTAATTACTTTTGTTCAATTGATCATCAAAACATGTACGTATAGGCATAAAAGTCAAAAGTGAGCTACAACAAAGACTTTCTCTACATGCAAATATTACACAAACATCACCATAAAGGTATGTTGAACAGATAAAGCAGAAACTATAAGAGCGTTTGGCCAACATGGTTGCAAATAGATTAGACAGTCTAGACATTGTAATCCTCACTGCTAAGCTAGATTATTATTTTATTTTTAAAAGAAAAAGGATAAATCAAGAAATATAGGTAAGAATTATCATTTTTATTCTCATTTAATGCAAAAGCTTGTAACACCACATTCAATAGTATAGACAAATGAGAGAGTTCATTTTGTCCAACACCAGCTATTCAAGTTAGTTTAAACATAATACATTCAATTAAAATAACAGAAAACGAAAAAGAAAAGTTATGAAGCTTCAACGTTAACGGAAATAAAAATGGAAAAATCAAATAAAATGGAATAGATAATGAAATAGCACCAGATTAACTCTATCAATTTATTGGGAGTGATTCAATATTAGAGATGTTACTTGTCAATCATTTTTCTTTTGTTTTCTTCCTTTCTCCATAGAAATATTTAGGCAATTATTAATTTTTCAGTGCCTAAATGGCTAAAGGTGTCCAAAAATGGTTCAGAGCTGCATTTTCAAATTAGATCATTCTCTGGATGGTGTTATAATAAGTTGTTCCTTATTGAGTCATTGTTATCACACCAAAATAGATAAATGATTTCTTTGAACACTTGCATGTGATCTCAAAACAATTAATGCACCAGTTATCTTTCTTTCTTATTTTTTAAAATAAGTATTTCGCTTTGCTTTCTGCCTTGTTCATAAGGGAAAGAAAGATATATTTTCTCACAAGCATAGAATGTTGAAAACAATGGAGGACCTGGGAATGAAAAAATGGAATGGTTGTTCATTTGAGCTTGCCTTACCTTTACTGCTTCGGGATAAACTACAAAACTAAAACTATCTGCCCAAGACCAGAGAAAGTTAAAATTACAAAATTAGTGAATATTTGCTTTGAATTAATTTAATTTACTTTCAAATGAGAGAAACAAAAGGGAAACCAAAGTATTGCTACAAAGACACCGCAAGGGCTATCTTCAGGTTGTACCACAACAATAGATGTATCGAGATCAAAACCAAACCCATTAAAAATTTTCTTTGAATCATTAGGTAAGTACACATAAAAACTTTTGTACTTTTTGCCTAGGCTAAACTTCTCATGAAAATTGTTGCGTTGATTCTTAAATCAGTGCAGATTATATATTTGTCACTTAAGCCCTTTGGCCATTTCACTAATGAAATCTCCTGTTGTGCTCTATAATTTCTCATAGTCCTTTTCTCATAATTGTGCAACATAACTTAATACTCATTTGCCTAAAATATGATGCAACTATAATACATAAAACTTCTTTTCTGCTCAGTCGTCCTGTGAGCTTATTTTGAACATAAGTATTATGATTGAAGGATGAATCATGAATGCATGATAAATATTTTTCATTCCAAAGAATGCTCTGAAAAAACAGATACTCCTTTTTAATAAATCTACCTCTAGTGAGAATGCTAAGAAACAAATCCTGAAAAAACGCCTTTATTCACACTAACAAAGCAAAAACACTCGGAAGAGAAGTAACTTGAATATGGTTAACTGCACAATGAATAGACAAATGAAACTTAGAAAATATGAAAGTTGCTAGAAGAAGCCATAGTCGCCAAGATTAAAATAGTTATAAAATTGTCCTAAGGGATTTAAAGACTTACTTGACTTAGTAAAGTTCTCCTCATCCTGCCTACCTAACCTCCACAGAACATTTCCTGCAAATCAACAAATAATATCAAGAGAAAAATGCATATATTTGCTGTACATAAACAGACATCTATGGCATACAAAGAAAAAAATAAGAAAAAAATTCTAAACAAATATCTTAAATAGCCAACGTCCAAAATTATAACATCTATGATACCCTAAGCGGCTAAAATCATATATTGCATACAAATCTTCAGAATAGTCTAATGGTGAACTTGCGTCCACATACTTACCGCCGATAATCCATATTCATTATGCGATAAAAAGCTTTTTCAGGTTTGCCATTTTACCTCGTCATTTCTGAGTTTGCTACTCCTCTTCTGCAATTGTTGGTTCCTCTAAGTCCTTTTTACACTTGAATTCTCTTGCATTTTCACCCCCCTTTGTAGATATTATCAATAGCTAAAAGAATTTATAAGTAGCGAAGACACAACCTTCCAACAGCAAGCTTAATAATATAAATTTTTTCACAATTTTTTTTATTTTAAGTAATTAATTAGTCCCAAAAGTCGAAAAGACATCAATGTGCAATCCAATATAATACACAATTACACGCACCAGCCATCTAATTTCAAAGATGCATGTGCAGATCAGATAAAATTACTATTACTGACATGCATATAAAATATCTAGCAAGAAATTATGAGGAAGAGTAAGAAATTAAAATTGAAGTAAAGATGCACAAACTTTCAAAGGAATCCAAAAGGGGTGGGTAAAAGTCAGTGCAAGAAAGGAAGAAAAAGAAAAACCTTACGAGAACTAAAAATGAAATTTATAAACCATAAATGGGTTAGAATATACAGGAGGTGATACCCAAAAGTTAAAAGCAACGGAGAAATACAGGAGAGAGGAGTGGGAGAAAAAGATCATTTGAAACTGGGTAGAATTTACGAACAAGAAGGAAGAAGATAAAAAACTAAGGGTTTCATGCAATGAGAGAGAGGGGGAGGAGAGGGGAAGGGTGGGAGTGATGAAAGAGCAGAAGTAGAAGCCCTGAAAAGAGAAAGGCAATGGAATAAAGAATCTTCCACTTGGAAACGAAAGGGAATGAATACAGATCAATTTACCAATTTACCCATAAAATAATTCATATTCACTGTATTGCCCTTCGTCATACTCGAGTCTTCACTTATCATATAGTTAAAAACTAGACGAGGAAAGACCAGTATACAACATTGTAATCGTAAAATTATTGTTATTTAGTTTTTTGATAAATAAATCGATCATTGTTATATCTATTTAATAACTGATAGAGAATGATATTGGGAATCACAATTTACAATTAATTTATTTTAATAATTTACAAAAAATTAAACTATAAAATATAACATGCTTAAGTTGCTCCAATTATTAACATAAAAATATTATGTGGTATAAAGTTCATTTTAACATCAATGTCAAATATAAACATCAAATTGTAAAATTGATTGAATGGTATTATTTCCCCACTATATTTTAATTTTTAACAAGATAATACATTAAAGGTACAAGTGTAATTTGTATTGATAATTTTTCTACAATAAAAAACTTACCGATCTATTTGTAAACTAATTTTGAATACATCCAACTTGGTCTTGCAAGAGTTTTAATAGTGGGAATAATCAGCTACCTGATGAAAGTTAAAACGAATAACATCATTCTTTACAATACAAGAAAAATTTTAAAAAAAATACTTATGATTTTACTTTAAGTATTGTATACAACAAAATCAAGAGAAATTTTTAGTACAGTCAACAAAGAGAACTTCCAAAGGGACTTGCATCCCTAAAGAGGCAATTTAGTACTTCAAATAAAGAAAACCAACTACATTAAACAAATATTAATATGATATAAATTGTAGTAATTCAATATAGTAGTTCAAATTATATTTTATTATAACTCGTTTAAAATGATGTTACTGGTGATAAGATAATAAATATCTGATAGAAGTCTATATAAATTATAGGGATTTTAAGCTTTTCTTAATTAAGGATATAAGAGACATATTTTTATGTTTTCTATAGATTTATCATATGTTAATTTTATTATAATAAAAAATATAAAATATTTTAAGACAATTTATAGATTGTTGAAAACTTATCATGGAAGAATGGAGTTCAAATCATATAAATCAAATTTTCACATCAATTTAAGTACATAGAGAAAACTTCCTAGAATATATGAACAAATATCATCACTTAAATTAACTTTTAAGGTTTAACAAACTATAATTTTTAAAATTACTTTCGGATATAAAATTTTTAGGTTCGAAATCGCCTTCAAATAGTATGAATACAAGAAAATATTTTAATTTTATTTTTTAAATTGTGTTAAAATAGTATAGGTAAATGTAAAAATGTTGTTAATATTTATCTATATTCCTTTTTATTGCTTTATTATTTAAAAATAAAATTTACTTTTTCTATGAAAACTTTTAGTTGACTAAAACAAAAATTAATAATTTTATCAAATGAGAAAAAATATTCAAAATGAGTATTTATATGGAGCAACTTTACGCAAAAGTAATCTAATCAATAGTACATTTAAATTTTAAAAGGAGTGATGTGGTCAAGGGAATGTGGGGTCCACGTATATCAAGGAGGACACAATTTGCATTTAAGAAATACAAACAATACAATAATTTAAAATGACACATATACCCTTGGTTGACCATCTTTCCTTTTCTATATAATAGAAATTCATTAACACTCTGAATCAGACGAGTTGCTAGTGGCCTTTAATGTATAAATTCAAGAGAATTTTTCATAAAGCACCATCTTTTATTCCTAATTAGCCATTTATAGATACTCTTTGCTATATTACTTGTTATAGATATCTTTTATGAAAATATACAATGTATTTTATGTATTTAAGCTGTTGTATTTAATTATACAACCAAAAAAATAGGCGTGAAAACAAGAATGCCAGCTAATTTTGATATGTATTTACCTGTATTCTCAACTAACTTGAAAGATACCTCATTAAGCTGTATTCTTGTCAAAGAAAGAAACCCAGAAACGTGAAAAAGTAAAAAAAACAGAGCAACAACGAATCGATATTCTGCCATTATCTTCTCTTTCTTTTCAATGTTAAATACATGTTAATACAGTTGAATACATTGCATTTTTCATAGTAAATCAGATTCAAATACATATCAATATAACTACAAACACTTACAGAAGACTACATACATATTAAAAAACTAGATACCACACATATGGTCTAAAAAATAAGTAAGTTGAATACATATGAATACATACAGATACATTTGAAAACTTACTGGAATTTTTAACAATTAAAAACAAAATTAATTAAAGATGAATACACATGAATACTTATGAATACCAGGCGTATGTTTTTAGGCATTCGATATTCTGCCATTCTCTTCCCCTTCTTTTCGATTGAGCCATTTACCAGGCGTATGTTTTTAGGCAAACACAAGTAATTCAATATAGCTTCTGGCGGTAAGATTGATGGCGGTGGCTATAGGATTGATAATGGCGGAGAAATATTGTATTTGAGTGGGAGAATAGTTAAGAAACGTGGGTATGTGGGAGAAGA
>MU756621.1:16018-32558 GCA_026770625.1 Nicotiana glauca | reverse complement strand
ACAACTTAAGTATTAACTTGAAACATGCTTTTAGAGAAAGTCCCTCAAGAAGAGTAAGTTTTAATCAACTTACCTCGCTTTCGCTTTATTAACATCCACAAAATTTCAATTCTCTTCCATCATTCCGATGTTGATTAAAAAGCTCAACATCACCAACAAGTTGATATCTACAATGATCCACAATACTAAGAACCTTCAATCTACAATAGCAACATCCAATGGAATCAATATTAGTAACAAATTCCATAACTTAAGCCATTTAGGCATATTATCAAACACCTTGTAGGCATAAACCTCTACATCTCTTCACCATATGATTAGCTCATCCAACTACCACCATTCATCAATAATTTATCCTACCATCATGATTAACCAATTTATACTTCCAACATCACATATATAACCATCCATCCACACCCAACCAACAAAGTTCCATTAAATAATGACCTTTCAATCTCTACAATAGTTATGTAATTAAATGGGGAACTTATGGCTTCCAATATCCATACCAAGAGTTCCAACACTTAATTCATACTCATATTTCCATAATACATCCATATATATAAGTCTAAGGTGTAGGATTTACCTTTTGGAAGAAATCTTACAAAACCCTCCTTTGAGTTCTTGAAGGAATTTCTTGAAAATTTATGTATTTTATGAGTAGATTTCATCAATGGTAGTGTATAAATGATGGAATTTCACACCAAGATAATGAAAATTACTTACCTTGAAGATGGAGAGAGTTAAAGGTCTTGAGAGAGTGGAGGAAAACCCTCACAGTCTTCCACAAGAAATGAGAGAAAATGAATCCCGAAATTGTGTTTATAAGCCCAAATTTCGGATGCTGCCTCGGATGCTTTGCATCCCCACTTCACTCCTCTCAGGAGTTCGGATGCTGACCCGGATGCTATGGTAGCACTTCACTGCCAGCTCCTCTTTTTGGATGCTGCCTCGGATGCTTCGCATCCGCGCAGTCCTCCGCCAGCCTTTGTTAATTTGGTCATAACTTCTTGCAGGAAAGTCCAAATGACGAACGGTTTGAAGCTTTAGAAACTATACTCAAAGACCTTTCATTTGATAGGTTGTCCATCACATAACTCTTTATAAATTTGTAGATATGTTCGTCCAAAGTTAGGTCTTGTGCATACTTACTTGGAACTTTAGTCTACCATGTAATTTCAAATTTGACTAGGACTTATGGCTATCCTTAGATCCCAAATCACTCATAATATACCTCGTACACTTATTATAATATTCAATTAATATCCATCATATTAATAGTCCTCGTCTGCATACAAAATAATATAATTATCACACATCAATTTTCTTAATAACACTTAAGTACTTCGAAATTTTCCGGGGTGCTACAATATAAACTAAGGGAGAAGAAGAAGAAGAAGAAGAAGAAGAAGAAGAAGAAGAAGAAGAAGAAGAAGAAGAAGAAGAAAGGGGGTGAAACAAATCAAAACACAGACATTTCCCAAAATGAGGAGGGATCATCATCTCTCTCTCCATGAAGGAGAAAGAAGCAAGGAAGCTCAGATCTTCAACATAGATCGTTAATCTCATCACACCCAATGTATAAGGTTCTACCTTATTAAAGATCGGAGGCCTTTTCCATCCATGTATTCCTCATTGATTATTAAACATTATGGAAACTGTCATCTTCTTCTTATACAATGTGATTCAGTAAATATTACAGTTAAATCTTATGTGTACTATGTTTGCTTATTCTCATCTTCTACCTTGGATCCAGTATAAATTATCGTTGGCTAAGATTTACCTAAAGTCTTCTTATTTAATTATTTTTCAACACTTTTTAGTCAAACACTTACTAGATAATTTTCTTGTCATTCATATATATTTAATTGAAGAAAAAACAAACATTGATTGGACGGATTACATGAGTTTGGGTCAATTTTGCCACCCGGATTGGTCCCACATTCTTGAACTCACTTTGTATTAGATACTCCACACGACTAATTGTAGGTTTTTAAGAATTTGCTATCTATTTACGCTTTTAGTATCTTCCTATTATGATATGGTTTATGTTTCCTAGTTAAATTATGATTATGCTTTTGGAATAATTTTGCTATTATAAATATCTATTCTCCAGTCCTTAACAAACAGCACAACCGAAGCGAGACCGTCAAAATTGAAAAAAGGAAAAAGAAAAAAAACACGTAAAAATCGTTGCAACAGACACCGATTGCAGAGAATCACACGTTTCTCTCTTGTGCCGCTTGAAAATTCCAAAGAACCACCCATATAAAAGACTTCAACCCAAAATTGATAATTCTTCGATATCCAAATTGGAATATTATCAATGGAAATTTCTTTGATCTCCGACACGCTAACGACGGTGGTCACAACCCAAGGTCTAGGGTTTTCAAAATTCCTTCTGAATCGCAGCAACGTCCTGTCACTCTCCGATTCCTCATCGGAGCAACAAATATCTCCTTCCCCCGCCGGAGTTCGTCAAATCTCCGCCGTGATTTTCCCTGTCGATGTGCTAGCGCCGCCGCCTGTTAAATACAATAACGTCAAAACGGCACCTCGAAGGCTAGCTCGTAAGACAAGGCGGCGGACTAGACGAAAGTCCTTAGGCGGCGGTGGAGCTGATGAGGGAGATGAAAACGGATTTTTATTCGATTATGATGGGCCGTTTGGTGGCGGTGGTAGTAGCTGGAACGGCGGAGGTTGTGGTGGTGGTGGTAGGGGATGGAATTTTGACGGATTTGGAGGGGCAAATTGGGAAGAATCATCGTCTAACTCGTTTTCGGATCCGGCTTTTGATTTGGTCTACGAGTTGATGTGTTGGGTTGCGTTGTCGAATTGTCTGCATTTTGCGTTCAAGAAAGTGGTGAGAATTTTGGCTGATGGATTCAGTGATCCAACTAGAGACAAGGTTCCTGTATGACTCACATCTGTCTACTGAATCGGTAAATTCAATTTTACTTAGTAAATTCTATTGGAGCTGTGGCTCTGATTCAATGTAAATAGTGTATATATATTCGTGGACTCTGCCTATCGTAACTAATTGTACATAAGCTATCCGTGACTATTCATAGTTGTTTATATGGGATTAGAAGTTACTTCATAGTTCATAATCGGTTCACTTAGTTACTTGTACATGACTAAACGTTCCATTCTATTTGGTGAGACATGACTTTGCTTTTGATATGTTTTGCATTAGCTATATGATCTCAACATACTGGGAATACTTCTAAAGCTTAGACACTTCTTTATAATAGTACTTTAGCAGCTGTTTAATGCTCTATAAATCCTCCTGATAAAAAAGAGGATGCTTTTAGATCACGTGTAAAAAACTGGTCTTCTGCGTGATGGTTAATTTTGTTTTGTCAGATGTTTTGATTTTATAATCTCATCCCGAGTAGATAAAGTCGTAAATGTAAAAACTTGCATGCATCCGATTGCACCAAACTAATGGATGCAAGACATGTGTCTTTTATACATGCGTTTATTACTTAACATGATTTCTTGATATGTATTCTCACTTTAATTTTTGACGGTAAGGTTAAAATGTTTGGTTTGGAGTAAACAACGGGTGGAGGTAAGTATTTAGCATAGATAAGATGCAATTTCAAAAATGTTGCTCTTAATCCCTTGAAGTATTGGGTTTCTGAATGTTCTCTCTGGTCTAAAATTAAGCCCTCCTTGTTCTTGTTTTATCCTCTAGATAGGTTTGTCAGATATATCTCTTCAAATGACTGATCAACAATGTTTACCCCCTCAACATATCTTTGTGCCTACATTGACTGATGGAGTTTGTAAAAAGGAACTCTATACATACTATTGTGCTAAGAAGCCTGTGAAATCTACATTGATGAGTCTGATTAGTCCTCGAAGAGTATAATTAACTCTAGTTGAATAGTGAAGCAACTGTTGTGAAATAAGTTGGTTGGACTAGTTATGGCACGGAAGAGGTTAATTCTGGTTTCATTACAAAACCTTTTGCCCGTTAAGTACTCAGGGATTGTGCAGCCTGAATTGCACAGGTTAGTTAGAAGAGAAAATGGTGTGAGAATGAGGAAGGTTGGTTTGTTGGTAGACAGGTTAAGCACTCGAGGATGGTGCAGTCTGAATTGCACAGGTTAGTTAGAAGAGAGAATGGTGTGAGAAAGAGAGCGAAGACTGCAAATTTCACTTGGTGAAGGGAATGGGAGATGGGCGGTGTGGAGCAAAGAAGGTTTTTAGTATGTGGGGGCCTGTTAGTTGTGGATGATGAGGGGGAATGAAAACCACGAGCCGGTTCCGCCCCATTGACATGGGGAGGGAGGATGACTTTGCTTAGGGTTGTTTTATTCTTTGGTAATTGACCTTGGTCCATGCCCGTCACTGGGTCTTTATGTATCTGTGATTGTTTTGGGGGAAGGGAGCGTGAGTGTTAAAAAGGAGTCATAGTGTTGCGACTTTGAGGTGGCTATGGGAAAGTTTACTAAAATTATTATGATGCCTTAAGCCTTGTCAAAAGTGATTGTTTGAAGAATAAAAAAGCATATATGCTCTCCTAATTTTAAATGAACAGTATGTTGGCCGTAAGTAAGTTGTGGTTGATCCTTAGTAGTTCATTCTGAGGTAGTCTAATGAATTATAAGGGTGTGCTTGGCCAATGTAAACTCTTGTAGAATGTCGTGTTATTAAAACTTCATCAAAAAAAGAAATGAATGTCATGTTATTAAATAGTTGGCTGGTATGAGGTCAAAATATTGGAGGGATAGTTATGATGGATAGGATATACTTACGGTATGAGATGATCTCTCTTTGGCTCTCTCAAGGGAACTCAGTAGTGTCTTCCGCAGGTGAATGAGGAATGCTTGTTAGCCTTAGATCTCTCCCTAGTAACCTAGGCTAGACCCCCCGAGTCTTAAGTATTTAATATTGGGACAACTTTGGACTAATAAAAAAAAAAAAGATTCATCTTTCTATTCCAGTGGGCCTGTAGATATTCTACAGATAAGAAACTTCTTATTTTGGGTCAATGCTCTATGGTTCCCTGATATATTCTTTTAGATTAGGTGATATCTTAGAAGGTTGAATTGATCCAAGTATCCAAACCTTTAATCTTTGATGATTAGTGTTTAGCTTGCTTATTATCATGTATTCCTACACAAACAATGATCCACTGTTCCTGCACATGTGCCAAAAGGAAAAATATACATCCCAAACCCCTTTTTAAACATTAAGCTGCACATCTGCTCGAAGCTTAATGTTCCAGATCACTTGTCAAAAATAACTAAATAACTAAATAAAAAATTAAGACTCTTGATTTAGGTCATAGACTTCTCAAGTCTTCTTTTTTCCTTGCAAAGTGTGAGTAAAAATGTATTGAGCTTGTTGCCTGTTGAATTAGTTTTGGACTTGCTGCTTTTTAGTTGTGTGATTTGCATTGGGATTGAGAGTTTGGTGCTATTTGAGCAGCTTAAGGTGTAGAATGTTAAGATTGTGTTTATGTATGCTTTTGGAAAGAATTGGTTAAAGCAGCATAGGGAAGTTATACTTCCTTCAAAACATCGCCGACTTCTTTTGTTTCAAATAACCTTACTAATACAACTAGGGGTGTACATAGGTCGAGTTGGTTTGAATTTTATAAGTAATTTTTATATTTTTATGCCACATAGGGAACTTTATTACCCTCAATGTTTAAGGTTTGATTTAATTGCACTTGGTATACCAAATTATCAATTTTATACTATAGATTAAATTATTAACCTTTTTAATCGGCAAATGTCCGTTGCACGAGCCAATTCAATTCTAATTAATGGCCACGCCGACGTTAAATGTACTTTTGAAAAGCAATCTAGTTACTTTTCACAATATATTTCTGCTATATCCTTATTGTGCTCGTGTATGGCACTCGCACAAAGATTTTTTGTGCCAGAAAATATTCTAATTTAAATCTACTTGGAGGAAGATGGTGTTACCCAACTGGATTGCCTTGGTCACGTAATTAGTGCAACAACAACAACAACAATCCAGTATAATTCCACTTAGTAGAGTCTGGGGAGGGTAGTGTGTACGCAGACCTTACCCCTACCCTTGGGTAGAGAGGCTGTTTCCAAATAGACCCCCGGCATCCTTCCCTCTAAGAACTTCCCACCTTTCTCTTGGGGATATATATATATATATATATATATGTATGTATGTATGTATGCATGTATGTGTAATAATCTACAATTCATCTACCATAAACATGAATAAACATGAAGATTTTGTTGAAGTTTTAGTCGTTTTGGATTTGTGAAAATAGAAAACAATGCATCTACAATCAGATAATCTACAATTCATCTACAAAATATCTACAAACTGGGTATATTGAATTTTAATATCCAAATTCCCATTCGATTGTAGTTTAATCGGGATTTTCGACATAATTGCGTTTTTTGCAGAAGATTTGTAGAAGTTTTAGTCGTTTTTGATTTGTGAAAACAGAAAACAAAGCATCTACAATTAGAATACAAATAATCTACTATTTATCTACAAAATATCTACAAATGGGTATATTGAATTTTTATATCCCAATTCCCATTCAATTGTAGCATAATTGGAATTTTTGACATAATTGCGCTTTTTTCAGAAGATTTGTAGAAGTTTTAGCCATTTTTTATTTGTGAAAACAGAAAATAAAGCATCTACAATTAGAATACAAATAATCTACAATTTATCTGCAATTTGTCTTCTTCTTCTTCTTCTTCTTCTTCTTCTTCTTCTTCTTCTTCGAGTTTCAATCTGAAATTCAGTCAAAACCAAGTCTAATCTTCACCAAAACCCCTCAAAATTGAGATATAAACTCCAAACCATATTCCCGATTATTTTCACCAACACACAATTCGAACAAATAATGATTTTTGAAAACCCAAATTTGAATTCAAAGCTTTCAAGCTTTTTAATGGCTATCAATGGTGGAATTGCTGCTCTCTTTTCATTTGCTTTGTATTACTGAAATTTGCGATTGAGAAATAGAGAGAGATGTAGAGCGAATGTCACTTTTACAAATGATAAGATATAAATAAAGTTAACTGTTCTGAGATGTTGATTGTAATGTTCACTTTCATAAAGTCAATATAAAGTAATTGTTCAGTATTTTTTCCTTTCCTTTAATGTTCAGCTTCATAAAGTCAATAAAGAAAAAATAAAACACGGATGAAGGGCATCTACGACAATTCGATGGTGCACGAAATCTTTACCGGTCAAAAGCAAAAATTGGTAAGGAATTAGGAAGGAATCAGCTCCTAATAATTAGTATTTAATGAATGGTATAATAATTCTAGAAAAACTGTGAACAAGGCGGGTAAATATGAAACTATGCACATTTTTGGTAATAAGGTTTCATATATGGTATATGAAGGAAAAAGTCTCATTTTATAATTACCAAACCAAACCAATTGTATCGGGTTATTAAATCTAAAGACCAAACCAATAAAAGTCGGGTTTTTTAATCTCGGATTTTCTTGGGTTTTTCGGGTTTTCGAATTGTTTTTCATAGCATAAAATATAGAATCTATGCTCCAAGTATTTCTTTAATCCTAGTAAGATAGAACTATATAAGGTATTTTTCAATAAAATAATATAAATATAAGATGAGTCATGGTATTGTACTAAAATATTCAACAATAAAGATAATAAAATCGCATAAATAAGTATTATTAATAAGCCACAATGAAAATAAGCGTAATTTAAAATTATTAGTAAGTTGCTAAAATAAGTACGACTAATAAGTATTATTTACATGACTAAACACTAAAAAAAAAAAAAATTATACATTTTATCTAAACCACAAAAAAATTAAAAAATAAATATCCAACACTTATTTCATTCTTAGTACAATTGAATTGAATGTCTTTTATTAGCATTAGTATTAATTTGATATTGATTTAGGATTTATTTGAGTTACTAACATTTATTAACTATAAAACTTATTGGATTATCTAAGAATTATAAGTCTAAACTTGAAATAATACGTGAAAAGATAAAACTATGAAAAGGTTTAAGAAATATTTATAAACTACATTACAATAAATATTTTATGCATTAGATATATCTAAAACATGGATACATATAATGTCGGGTTGGTTTGGTTTCGGTTTGACTTTTTTTAGTTAAAACTAAACCAAACCAAATATGGTCGGGTTTTTTTTTCCAACATCAAACCAAATCAAATCAAACCATGGTCGGATTTTTTTCTCGCTTTGACTCGGATTATCGGGCTGGTATGATTTGTCGCTTTTATTTGTACACCCTTAAATGCAACTAGGAATGGTATTCCTTCTAGACCATGCATTTCTCTAATTTTCTCTCCTTCGGTATATTATAGGTCACTTTTCCTTTTTAGCCTATCTGTGTTCCTTTTCGCTGTTTAGCCTAGTTAGACTTTCAAGTTGCTGTTCCTGTCAAATATCAACAACAACAATAATTCTAGTATAATTTTAGTGGGGTGTAAAAAAAGTAATGTGTACATACACCTTATCCCTAATTGAACAATAGAGTAGTTGTGTTCAAGGCAAGATAAAAATAAAGGTACCACAAGCATTAACAACAACAAGATAACAAGAAAACCAAGCAAAGAGGACAACACGTAAAACTATAAATCTAACAATAGTGTCGCACCAGATTAACACTAATACACTGGTATGTAAAAAAAACACTCTTGACTACCTACCAGCCTTCTCCCTTAATTATTGACCTTCACACCTTCCTATCAAGGGTCATGCGTTCGATAAGATGAAGCAATGCCATATTTTACCTGATCACCTCTCCCCAATACTTCTTCGACTTACTTCTGCCTCTCCTCAAATCCATCAGGGTTAACCTCTCGCACCTTCTTATCAGGGTATCTGCGCTCCTCCTTTTCATATGCTCAATTGCTTTCCGCATCTTGTCCTATCAAATATCCTTAATTCCTTCTATATTTTTGGATGGTCGCATCAGAATTAGCAGCAAAACCAAAAAGATTTGAATATGTTTCCCTCGGGGGTGTGCATGCCTAATCCATGCATATGTCCTGAGACCTGAATCTAATTTTCGTTTCATCTCCCTCCTTATTGGATAATGATGTGGAACTTCACCTGCAAAGTTATGTGTTTTCAGGGCAAATATCCGTGAGAATAATAGCCTGTTTGACCAAGCTTTTTTTTGGCCAAAAGTGCTTTTTTTTGGTCAAAAGTGCATTGAGGTGTTTGACCAAGTTTTTGAAAGGAAATTTTTTTTTTTGAGGAGAAGCAGAAGCAGAAGCAGAAAAAAGTAGCTTCTCTCCAAAAGCACTTTTTTAGAAGCACTTTTGAGAAAAATACACTTAGAAGCAGTTTTTTAAAGCTTGGCCAAACACTAATTGCTGTTCAGAAGTACTTTTCAAACTAAATAGCCAAACAAAAACTGCTTATCCCAAAAGTACTTTTGAGAAAAACACTTTTGAAAAAAAGTACTTTCCAAAATAAGTTGATTTTCGCAGCTTGGCCAAACGGGCTATAAGATAGATACATGATACGCCATGTAAAAACTAACTCGTATTCGGTGTTTAAACTAACCTAATAAAGACATGAGCCATGTCTTCAAAATACACTCTTATCACTAAATTATAGTGTATATATTTTCACCTTAGTTTATGACTTAATTATGGTGAATTAATATGTTTTGGCGTAAATATCGGGATGAGTAAGTTTTTTCCGGTACACCACTACCGTTCTCCCTAAAATTTGCATAAGGACCCTTCTCCTTGGTAAATCTTCCTCATGATTGTATCTCCTTGACCAAGGGCTTTTCTTCTGCACCCTCAAATTGCTTAGGCTACCCTCTTTTCAGGGTTGCATCACAACAATGTTCCCTTCAAACATTTTCTTTTTGTTGATTATTTCCTCCTCAAAGAAAATCCTTCTATTCTAATTGCTTCTCTACCTCAATAGGCAGAGGAAAAAGGACATGGTACAAATTGATGGCTACCCAACAGATATGGATCAATAAGGTCCCAATAATCATGTACATCGGAGTAGAACTTCCCTATTCCCTATGGTTGAAGAGGTTATAAAAAATCTACAAAAATATTAACATAGTTTTCTAGTTGCAGATTACACCAGGAGTTCAACATATGTAAAAGTTTAGATCCAATAAAAAAAATTAGCTGTGTATTTGTCTTCATAGCCATCTGTTATTTCTTTTTGTCGAAACTATTATGCAATTGCAAATGGTGACTGTGTTAAATATCTATGGGAGGCGCTCCTCGTCCAACACAAAGTTATATCTGCCCCCGACGGATGATATTGGACTTCCAAGTAGCCAATCTCTTCTGGAATAAGGAACTTTTGTTGGGTAAATTAACCCCCACGGAATAATATTCCCCGTATACGTATACGATTGTAAAAATGCCGATTACTAAAATACAGTAACTAACGGTCATAATAAGAGAAACAAGGCTACCAAGATTTTTACATGGAAAATCCTTCTGAATAAGGAAAACCCGAGAATAACAATTAATTTCATTATAGCAAAGATTTTACAATTTGTGGCACCGAATAAAATACTCCAATACAACTACACGCTCAAAAGAAATAATCCTCTTTTGATTTTTCCACCTCACTACAAATACCGCTCAAACTCTTTATATTTTTCCTTACGGAGTATTTTGCTTCTTACTTTGTAAATCACTCTCTTTCTCCCCATTTGGTGTCTTCATCTGAGTCAGGAGCTATTTTTTAGACGTCCAATACTCCTTGCTTGCATCATGGATGACATCATCATAATGTAAATGTCAAAGCTTCACCTTGTGAAAGCAATGAAAAATCCGACAACCCAAATCACATTACCTGTAGATTTGGCAACACGGTACTTTATGCTAAAGGAAGTTTGTCTTCCTTTCACATTCATGGGATGGACCCCACAATCTCCCTCTCCAGTCTTATGCACTTGAAGGAGGTATCTCCAATTTTTCTTATGGAGTTCATGCCGACAAGTTCTTTGCATAGCTCGAATTTGTCTCTTGGTATTACCTTGGTCAATATATCCGTATGATTTTCACTCATGTGAATCTTCTTGACCTGCAAAGATTTGTTCTCTACTTGCTCATGAATCTAATGATATCTCATATCAATGTGCTTTGTTCTTGCATGGTACGTAGAGTTCTTGCTCGAGTCTATTGCACTTTGACTGTCACAATAGACAACATACTCCTTCTGATGCGAGTCAAGCTCTTGAAGGAACTGTTTAAGCCATATCATCTCCTTGCCAGCTTCAGTAGCGGCAATGTACTCTGCTTCAGTTGTGGAGAGTGCGACACACTTCTGCAACCTTGATTGCCATGATATAGTTCCCCCCTGAAAATGTAAATAAATATCCAGTAGTGAATTTTCTATTATCAATGTCACATGTGCTGATATATCAGCGTCTGTATAGCCCTTGCAGATTGGATCAGATCCTCCAAAATACAAGCATTCATCTGAGGTTCCTTTTAGATACCTGAGTATCCACTTCACAGCTTCCCAATGTTCTTTCCTGGGATTATCAAGAAACCTGCTAACAACACCGACATCATGAGCAATATCAGGTATGTATATACCATTGCATCATTAAGCTCCCGATGGCAAAGGAATATGGAATTTTATCCATACTTTCTTTATCTTCCTTTGTTGTAGGATTTTTTCTTGGTCAACTTCATATGACTAGCAAGAGGTGTGCTAACTGGTTTATCACTCATCCTGTTGAAGTGCCTAAGCACACGTTCAATGTACTTCGTTTGTGGCAGCAACAACTTTTGATTTGTCCTATCTCAGACAATCTCCATTCCAACAATTTGTCATGCTGGACCTAAGTCTTTCATGTCAAAAGACTTGGACAAAACTTTCTTCAACTTGGCAATCAACTTCTTGTCTTGTACTACAATTATCATGTCATCCACATATAACAACAATATGATAAAGTTATTTTTAAAGAATTTCTTATAGTATACACACGAATCTGAAAAAGTCTTTGTGTACGTTTGACTTCCCATGAATGTGTCAAACTTCTTGTACCACTACCTTGGCTCTTGTTTCAACCCATAAAGACTTTCTTTGCCTTTACTTTAAAATCTTCTAGCTGCTCCATATAGATTTTTTCTTCCAAATCTCCATTCAAACACACAGTTTTCACGTCCAACTGCTTCACTTCAAGATCCAGGCTAGCTGCCAAGCTCAAGATTGTTCGAATAGAAGTCATTTTGACAACAAGTGAGAACATTTCATCAAAGTGAATACCCTTCTTCTGTTCGAAATTTTTTACCACCAATCAAGCTTTGTATCTAACCAACTTGCCGTTTCCATCTCTACTTAGCTTAAAGACCCATTTGCACTTGAGCGGTCTTTTGCCTTTTAGAAGTTTAACCAGTTCGTACGTGCCATTATTCTGTAGAGAATTCATCTCTTCTTGCATGGCTTACATCCACTGAATTTGTTCTGGGTGAGATAACACCTTCTTGAAATTATCTATCTCCCCCTCATCAGTGATGAGGATATACTCTGAAGAAAGATATCTCGTGGACTCTACCTTCTCTCTTTCAGATATTGTCAAAGGTTGTTGTCTTTTTTCTTGTTATTGTTGCTCTTATTCTTCCTCTTGTGTACTAGGGTGCTCCCCCTGCTCAGCAACCTCTTTATCTACGCCTTCCGTGTGCCATTTTTCACGTGTGGAAGGATTACGTACAAATACAATAAGAGCAGTAACAAAGTTAGTAACCGTGCCATTATCATTTTTGGTATTTGTTGATTGATCACTATCAATCCCGACCACATCTTCTCTAAAGATCACATCTCTGCTTTTGATGATCTTTTTCCTTTATGGGTCCCACAATCTATAGCCGAACTCTTCATCTTTATAATCGATGAAGATGGTGGGAATAACATTGTCATCCAGCTTCGTTCTCTGCTCCTTCAGCACATGTGCAAAAGCTTTACATCCAAATACTTTCAGATGGGAGTAGGACGCCTCTTTGTTGGTCCAGGCTTTCTCTGGAATGTCAAACTCTAATGGAACTGATGGGCTTCTATTGATCAAGTAATAGGTTGTGCGAGTTGTTTCACCCCATAATGACTTAGGTAGTTTTGCAATTTTGAGCATACTTCTCACTTTTTCAACAATGGTGTGATTCATCCTTTCAGCTACACTATTGTGTTATGGGGTTCCAAGAACTATCTTCTCATGATTTCATAACTTGAGCAGTAGTCTTCAAACTCCTTTGAACTATACTCTCATCCATTGTCTATCTCGAGACGCTTTAATTTTTGACTTGTCTCCCTTTCCACCAAAGCATGGAATTTCTGAAAAACTTGAAATACCTGGTCTTTTGTTTTCAAGAAATAAACCTACAATTTCTGTGAAGCATCCTCAATAGTGAGAAAATATTTATTACCTCCCATTGATTCTGCATCCATTGGACCACAAACATCAGAATATACTAAATTAAGTATATTTAATTCTCTTCTATGAGTTGCTTGAAACAATACCCTATGTTGTTTTTCAAATAAACAATAATCACAAGAATTATAGTTGTACCTTTTGCAAAGATGAGTGACTTCTTAGATAGGATCTGCAGTCCCTTCTCACTCATATGGCCCAATCTTCGGTGCCAAAAATCTTCAGGCGTATCTTCTACAGTCGCATGTAATCCACCTTCGCATATCTCAGTGGTTATCTTGTACAACGTGTATGGAGCAACTCCTTTAGCAATCATCAATGGTTACTTGGTGAGTCTCCACTTCCTATTAGCAAAGTCATTCTCGTACCCATCTCAATCTAGAGCAATCCCTGAAATCAAATCATTCACAGATCTGGTATGTGCCACACGTCTTTTATAACTAATGTGCATCTGACATCTTGATACAAATGTTTCTAATCCCCGCAATATTTGAGTGACTAGTATTTCCCATCTTGACCATCCCAAAGTCTCCTGGTTTGTACCTATAGAAGAATTCTCTTACCAGTGTGGCATGGTAGGATGTTGCTGTGTTAACCACCAATTCTGACTCTTGGCTTGCTAAGTGCATGCATTCTTCCTCCTCATGAACAAAGAGAACCACTGAATCATCGTTGTGCACTGCATCAGTTGTGTTTTCATCATTCTTCTGACCACTACTCTCGCCTCGACCTTTCTATAGGTACTCTATTTTGAAGTGATCGGGTTGACCGCAACTGCAGCAATTCCTACCCTTTGATCGGTTCCTGAACTTTCCATGAGCTTTGGATTTTTCACGGCTACTCAATGCTCTATAAAAACTTCTTCCTCTATTTTCCATGGTAAGAGTCTGCCCCTGATTTTTGGGCTTCTTGCTCATCTTATCATTTAGTAGGATGGTTGATATGACCTTCTTTAAATCAATAGTATCTCTACCATGTAGGATGGATGTTGTCAAATTATCATAGGAAGATGGCAACGAGTTTAGAGGCATGATAGCCTTATCTACTTCTGTGATTGTTTATCCGAGGTTTTCCAGCTGCGTGATTAATCCATTGAACATATTTAAATGGGACAAGAAATTTGTACCTTCACTCATATGGATAGCATAAAGCTGCTTCCTCTTAAATAACTTGTTTGTTAAGGATTTGGACATGTATAAACTTTCTAGTCTTTTCCAAATATCACATGCACTATTTTATCCCTAATATTATTGATTACTTTATCGGACAAGTGTAGTTTGATTGCACTAGACGCCTTCTTATCCATGTCTGCCAATCCTCGACTTTCATGGTTTCCGGCTTGCCTCTTTACCATCTAGTGCAATATCTAACCCTTGTTGGATGAGTAGGTCCTTCATCCTTCTTTGTCTTATTGAGAAACCATCATTACCATTGAATCTTGTCACTTCATATTTTACTCCTGACTTTTTTTTTGTCACAAACTAAAATTGACTGTAAATAATATTTTTGTGAATGAGTAGAACCTGTGCTCTGATACCAGTTGTTGGGATAATTAATTCACACAGAAATAACACTCATAGTATATGATTGTAATAAATGCTGATTACTAAAATACAATAACCAACGGTAATAATAAGAGAAACAAAGACACTGAGATTTTTACGTGGAAAACCCTTCTCAATAAGAGAAAAACCACGGCTCGAGAGGAGCAATTGATTTTACTATAGCAAGAATTTTATAATTTATGGTACTGAGTAAAATACTCCAATACAACTACACACTCAAAAAATAATTCTCTTTTGATTTTTTTACCTCACCACAAATACTGCTCGAACTCTTTATATTTTTGCTTACAGACTATTTTGCTTCTTACTCTGTAAATCACTCTCTCTCTCTCTCTCTCTACATTTAGTGTGTCTTCAACTGAGTCAGGAGCTATCTCCTTATAGATGTCCAATACTCCTTTCTTGCATCATGGATGACATCGTGATAATGTAAAGGTCGAAGCTTCACCTTATGAAAGCAATGAAAAATCCGACAACCCAAATCACATTTCCTGTAGATTTGGCAGCATAGTACTTTATGCCAAAGGAAGTTTGTCTTTCATTCACATTCATGGGATGGACCCCACAACTTTAGCTTGTCTAAAGCAAACCCTCTGGTTCGTTTGGTACGCAGGATAATGCGAGATAAGGTGCGAGATTAAATTTATACTATATTTGATTAATGGTATAAATTTATACAAGGATAAATTTATACAGTCAACCAAATATAGAATAAATTTAATCCCATGGGATAAATTTACACCATCAACCAAGCATAGCATAAATTTAATCCCAATCTTAATACATGATAGCCCGCCTTATCTATCAAACTTGGAATTATATTATTCTACCTCCCAGCAGGGCCGGAGCTACAATGCTGTTTGCGGGTTCGGCAATTTATACAGTCAACCAAATATAGTAATACCATGGGATAAATTTATATCGTCAACTAAACATAGTATAAATTTAATCCCAGTCTTAATATAGGATAGTCCACCTTATCCAATCAAACTTGGGATTATATTATTCTACCTCCCAGCAGGGGCGGAGCCACAATGCTGTTTGTGAGTTTGGCTGAACCCAATAGTTTTTGTTCAAATTCTGTATTTTATTAAGAAATTCAGTAAATATCTACAAATCAATAATTTAGAAACCAGTAACTTAAAAAGGATTATAATTTCGAAACCATAAGGTTCAAATCTTAGTCCTCCTTTATCTCCTAGATGGAATAAATTAGTCTAGGGATTATAGTTCGCGTATCAAACGACCCCTGGTCTCTTACTGATGGTAAGTAAATATGTACAAATCATTAATTTAGAACCCAGTAACTTAAAAAGGATTATAATTTCGAAGCCATAAGGTTCAAATCTTAGTCCTCCTTTATCTCCCAGATGGAATAAATTAGTCCAGGGATTATAGGTCGCATACCAAACGACCCCTGGTCTCTTACTGATGGTAAGTAAATATGTATAAATCATTAATTTAGAACCCAATAACTTAAAAAGGATTATAATCTCCAAGCCATAAGGCTCAAATCTTAGTCCTCCTTTATCTCCCAGATGGAATAAATTAGTCCAGGGATTATAGTTCGCGTACCA
>MU756620.1:11041-60042 GCA_026770625.1 Nicotiana glauca | reverse complement strand
TTTTATGATTTGGTTAGCTCCGTTAGGTGATTTGTGACTTAGGAGCATGAACGGAATGCATTTTGGAAGTCCGTGGAAGGTTTAGGCTTGAATTGGCAAAATTGAGATTTCGGTCTATCCCGTTGATAGGCGAGATTTCGTTATAGAGGTCGGATTGGAATTTTGGGAGTTGAAGTAGTTCCGTTGTGTCATTTGGGATGTGTGTGCAAAATTTCAGGTCATTCCGACGTGGTTTGGTTGAGATTTTGATCCAAAAGCATAATTTGGAAGTTCTTGAAATTTTTAGGCTTGACTCCGATGTGTTTTGGTTGATTTGATGTTGTTTGAGGTGTTTTGAAGATTGATACAAGTTTGAGTAAGGTTTTAGGATATTTTGGTGCCTTTGGTTGAGGTCCCGGAGACCTCGGGTGAGTTTGAGATGGTCAATCGAACCACTTCTTGAAGTTTGGAGATTGCAGAATTTCAGGTTCAGCTATTGCGGAAAATTCCTCTTCGCGATCGCGTGGGGGATCTCGCGATCGCGTAAAAGTTTTTGAGGGAAAATTCCAATTGTTCTTCATGATCGTTGAGGATGGGTTGCGATCACATAGAGGTGAGGAATCGCGAACGCGTAGTGAAGGTCGCGTTCGCGTAGAGTAAGTGCACCAAGGTTGTTGGCGTGGAGGTTGTTCTTTGCGAACGCGTTAGTTGGTCTGCGATCGGGTAGAGTAAAAAGGCTGGGCATCGCATTCGCATGTTATTTCATGCGTTCGCATAGAGTAAATTTTGGGAGCTGATGATTTGTGCTTCGCGATCGCGAAGGTTGTCCTGTGATCGCGATGAAGGAAATTAAATGGCTCGGCAGAATGTTTTAAAAGCTTATTTACGCAAATTGGAGGCAAAGTTCCTCCAATGTTGGTCGATTTTGAAACTTTTTGAAGGAGATTGAAGAAGTATTCAAGGGAAACACTTGGAGGTAAGATTCTAGGTCTTAAAACTCGATTCTAATGTGAATTCCACCTAGTAAATCATGGAAATTAAGCAAAAAATTGAAGAACTAAGGCTTGGAAATTAAGACCTTTAATTGAGGATTTGATGGACCATTTGAGGTCAGATTTCTAAACTTTTGATATGTATGGACTCGTGTGGAGATAAGGAATCTATTTATGTAAAAATTATTGAATTCCGAGACGTGTTCCCAAGGGGCCGGGTTTGAGCAATTTCGGTGAATTGGGACACCATAAATCTCTCAAGTGGCGACTCTGAATCTCTTAATAAACGAATCCCATTTCGATTGTCCTTTAATTGGGAAAAATCCTTTTATTATACCCTTCACGGGGTGTAGTTGCGAAAAAGGAGGTGTGACAGGTACTTGAAGCTATCTCTCTTGGGGATGATCTGTGACCCAAGCCTCACGTCCCCGCCTAATTCCCTCGACTCAATGCTAAACTTGCACTCTAGGTACTCTGTATTAGATCTGCTCAATTTGAAACCCTTAGACTCGAGAGTCCATCTCCAAACCTCCAATCTCTCGTTAACACCGGCCCTCGTCTCGTCAATTAAAACTATGTCATCAACAAATAACATACACCATGGCACCTCCCCTTGAATATGCGAAAACTTATTTTTGAGTCCCACAAAATTTATTTTTCAAGAAACCGACCAACTTTGATCGATTTTTTATTTAAAATAAATTAAAATTGATATTAAAAAGTCGATCGAATTTCAGTCGGTAATTTTATTTTTTAATAAAATTGACTGACTGTAACGACCCGACTGGTCGTTTTGAGCTTTTGTACCTGGCTCGTTAGTTCTAGGGAATGACTTGTCCCGCATGATGTATTAAGACTTATGTAAATTGTTGGTTTTGGTTTTCAGGGTAATCAGAATGAATTTGGAAGAATAGTTCTCAGCTTGAAGCTTGAAATTTGAAAGGTTTGACCAAGATTTAACTTATTTGTATTTGATCTCAGATTAGAATTTTTATTATTTGGTTAGCTCCGTTAGGTGATTTGTGACTTAGGAGCGTGAACGGAATGCATTTTGGAAGTCCGTGGAAGGTTTAGGCTTGAATTGGCAAAATTGAGATTTCGGCCTATCCCGTTGATAGGCAAGATTTTGTTATAGAGGTCGGATTGGAATTTTGGGAGTTGAAGTAGTTCCGTTGTGTCATTTGGGATGTCTGTGCAAAATTTCAGGTCATTCCGACGTGGTTTGGTTGAGATTTTGATCCAAAAGCATAATTTGGAAGTTCTTGAAATTTTTAGGCTTGACTCCGATGTGTTGTGGTTGATTTGATGTTGTTTGAAGTGTTTTGAAGATTGATACAAGTTTGATTGAGGTTTTAGGATATTTTGGTGCCTTTGGTTGAGGTCCCGGAGACCTCGGCTGAGTTTCAGATGGTCAATCGGACCACTTCTTGAAGTTTGGAGATGCAGAATTTCAGGTTCAGCTGTTGCAGAAAATTCCTCTTCGCGATCGCGTGGGGGATCTCGCGATCGCGTAAAAGTTTTTGAGGGAAAATTCCAATTGTTCTTCATGATCGTGGAGGATGGGTTGCGATCACATAGAGGTGAGGAAGTTATTGATCGCGAACGCGTAGTGAAGGTCGCGTTCGCGTAGAGTAAGTGGACCAAGGGTGTTGGTGTGGAGGTTGTTCTTTGCGAACGCGGTAGTTGGTCTGCGATCGGGTAGAGTAAAAACGCTGGGCATCGCATTCGCATTGTATTTCACGCATTCGCATAGAGTAAATTTTTGGAGCTGATGATTTGTGCTTCGTGATCGCGAAGGTTGTCCTGTGATCACGATGAAGGAAATTAAATGGCTGGGCAGAATGTTTTAAAAGCTTATTTACGCGAATTTGAGGCTAAGTTCCTCCATTGTTGGTCGATTTTGAAACTTTTTGAAGGATATTGATGAGGTATTCAAGGGGAAACACTTGGAGGTAAGATTCTAGGTCTTAAAACTCGATTCTAATGTGAATTCCACCTAGTAAATCATGGAAATTAAGCCAAAAATTGAAGAACTAAGGCTTGGAAATTAAGACCTTTGATTGAGGATTTGATGGACCATTTGAGGTCAGATTTCTAAACTTTTGATATGTATGGACTCGTGTGGAGATAAGGAATCTATTGATGTAAAAATTATTGAATTCCGAGACGTGTTCCCAAGGGGCCGGGTTTGAGCAATTTCGGGATTTTTGATGTAAATTGGATATTTTCGAATGGGCTTTGCTCCCTTAGCGCATTTTAATGATTATGTTCTGATTGTGGCTAGATTTGGAAAATTTGGAGGTCGATTCGTGTGAGCAAAGGCATCACAGGCTAGAGTTTGGACCGGTTCGAGGTGAGTAATGATTGTAAATGATGTTTTGAGGGTATAAAACCCCAGATTGCACGTCGTTGTGCTATATTGAGGTGACACACACGCTAGATAATGAGCGTGGGGTCGTGCCCTGTTGGGGATTGTGACGTAGTCCATCCCGAATGGTTGTTTTACTACCTATTTGACTGGAATCTATTCGATATCATCATTATTTAGGCTGAATGCCATATTGGGCTTCGTGCCAACTACTTGAACCCTTCGGGGATTTTTTTATTGATATTTCTTCACTGTTTTGACTTCATACTTGAACTCAGTCATGTTATTTTCCATTGTTTTCATACTCAGCCATATTTACTCAGTTTAATACTTAAATGATATTTTAAATGACATTTGGGATGAGAAATACTATTTTGCTATTGCCCGAGTAGCTTGTGAGGATTTTTGATTGTGTAAGGTCGAGGGCCTATATTGTAAGGAAACACTGATATTGATTCAAGGCCGAGGGCCTGAGATATGTACGCCACGAGGTGGCTTGATTGATATGAGGCCGAGAGCCTAGTGATGACTCCACGAGATGGCTTGATATTGCGCTTGGGCCATAAGGGGCCCCTCCAGGAGTCTGCACACCCCCAGTGAGCGCGGGTACCCATTGTGATGTGAGATATAGCCCGAGGGGATGGTATTGTTCTATGTGATTGTCCGAGGGGCTGGTATTATTCTTAGATATTGCCTGAGGGGCGGATTTGTTGACATTGTGCTCGAGGAGTGAACCTTATGTGTTATGTTTCTTACTTGCTTATCATTTACCTATTTAATTGTGTATTTGTGCCCGAGGGGCGGATTTTCTGTGTCTATCTGTACTAATTATTTTGCATTCATTTGCGTAACTGTTGAAAAAGTCATTTTTAAAGAAGTTTAAACTGAGCTAAGATGCTTTAAGAGTTTTCACAGCTTCATTGCTTTCTTACTGGTTTTGTACTACTTCTATACAGTGTGTTGATGCACTTTTCATGATTTCTTATCACTCAGTCTTTAGTTATGATTACTACTCACTGAGTAGGAGTACTCACTTTACTCCATGCACTTTGTGTCCAGATTTAGGTATTTCTGAACTCGGTAACGGGTATTGGTTGATCGGAAGCAGAGTCATCAGAGTTAGCGAGGTAGCTGCCGGTGTTTGCAGCACTGCTTTTCTCCCTGTTTATTTCATTAGTCTGTATTCAGTACATTTTGGACTTTTTAGTTGTATTTAAACCCTAGTAGATGCTCGTGACTTGTGACACCCTGATGTCAGGCTATATTTATTTCCGCACTTGTTTTATTTCGCTAAATCTGTACTTGTTGGGGATTTATCCTTATAAATGACTTAAATTGACTTATTAAACTGTTAAACTAAATTTGGGAATTATATCGGCTAGCCTTGTCTTCACGAGAGGCGCCATCACGACCGGGTCCAATTTGGGGTCGTGACAAGTTGGTATCAGAGCCTAGGTTACATAGGTCTAACGAGTCATGAGAAGGTTTAGTAGAGTCTCGCGGATTGGTATGGAGACGTCTGTATTTATCCTTGAGAGGCTGCAGAACCTTTAGGAAAACTTTACCTTCTTGAATTATTATCGTGCGTCCTTGATTCAGCTTGAAATGTAACTCTTTGAATTCCCTCCACACATTCGTATGCACGCCTGGCGGCTTAGTATCATATGTGCATCTATGGCTTGTGATTCCCTGATCGAGAGGTGAGATGTGATCTCTGTGTGTTGATGTTGGCCAGTCTGGAAGACTTGAGGTTGGATTTTTACCTATCGCTTGAGCCTTGAGTGGTTAATTGCATGAGCGCATGTTTCTGGATCTATATGTGTTGTTGTGCCCCTATTAAGGGAAGTAATAACTGGATAGCTACGTGATGAGTGTGATGTGACTGTGAGATGTATGCATATGATTTGGAAGCAACAAGAAGGGTCGGCTGGAGGATATAAGAACTATTAGGTACGTGATATTCATCATGATTTGAGGTATAGCCCCGGGTTATGGGTGTGTGAAGAATCTTTTCATGTTTTCTAGTTGGGAGTGAAGTAAATTTCCTGTTGCGGTCTGAGTTCAGACTCAAGAAGTTAAGTGACTGCGTAGTGTTTATGACAGTGGAAAGTATGCAGAAATGTTAGTTTGAGGCAAATCAGGTGGGTTATCTCCTGCAGATTGTTCTGAAATTTGCGTAATTCCTTATGTCATTTATTGGAAGATCTCTGTTACCAGGGAAATACATGTTTTACAATTTGAATTTGGGTTGCTCAAGAGAGTAGGCTTGACTACTACGAGAGTGAATGCGAGATTTGCAGAAGATATGAAGTACTAGATGGTCTGTGTTCCACGAGCTTATGAAGGATTGAGTTTAATCACACTATGGTATTATGGCAGCAATAAAGTATATACGTTATAAGTTATTGTGTGTGTTTTGATCTATGGCTTCAAGCCAAGCGGGGGAGTTTGCTATTGATTAGCTGATTGCACGGTTATGTGCTATATTGGTTCCAGTTTGAGGCGTGCTGGTGAATCCGTTATGGTTTGCGGAGATTGATCCCGAGGATGGCTCGAGTAAAGGAAAATTTTCGACTAAGGTAAGGATATATCATGCTTCATAGGTGTTTTGAGAATCACGGAATGTCTTGAGTTGTTGTTGATAAAAAATGCTCGGTGCGTAGAAAAGAAAGTGACTTGGTTGCATCAAGGTAAGGTTATATGCTGCAGTGTCAGAAGTACTAGTGAGGCGCAGGTTGTTCGGTTTTTTTGATCGGGTTAATTGCGATTCGAGTAGAGTGGATGATTCTCGGGAATGGTTCTAATGTGGTCAAGAATTTGCATGTAATAATTGGGGATTTCCAGGTTGTATTTTTGGCTAGAACTTGAGGTTTGCAATTGGAAGGTGTCAAGATTTGTGGTATTTCTATATCAATTGTGGGCTTTTATATATCAGTATCAGGAAGGTGAAGGTAATGGTTCGGAATTCGTAGAATGTCTCTTTAGGGTAAGTATTGAACGTGGTGTTTGCAGGAATATCTAAGAAAGTATTCAGCGGTTTATGAGCCTTAGCTGGCGTGGTTTTATGCTTGGGTCTCGTGTGGTGATTCGGGGTTAAGTAATTATGGTGTTATAGCAAGAAGGAGTATCTAGTTGAAGGTAAATTAGAAGGAAACTCTAATAGATGTGGTAGCTTGGTAGTAGGTCGGATCGGTATGGTAAGGATACGATTAGCTTTTTGGATGCTTAGGAGGCAATGAGTTATACAAGTGTTTCACAGCAATGCTATTAGGTTTTAGTGGCCTGCGTAGCTAGGTTGAGTTAGAAGGATTCAGTCCCAATGGATTAGCGTTGTGCAAATGGAATTCGGTGAGTTCTTGATGGTTTCTAACACAGTTAGAGATGCGTAGTTTCTATGAGTGTGAGGAGCATGGGATGTATAGTGATTTTCTTCTATATGGGGTCACTGGAAAGTTCTTGGCTAGTTGAGTACATAGTTGCTTGTGGCTCGGAAGGGATATAAAGTTTTCATGTTATCCTAGGATGGTATTGTATATGCGGTATGTTGGTGAGGACTAAGATTGCGTGTGTAAGGTTACAGTTCAATTCTGAAAGGAAGGTCATAAAACTCTTAGGTAGCAGGTAGCTTTAGATAATTAGAGAAATGTGCTTCAGACGATTAGATAAATGATCTTCAGATTATTAAGGAAATGGTATTGCTAATTGGGATGATTTGACGAGGGTATATGTTTCAGAAAAAGGCAATGTGATTAAGTTGATAGTACTTCGGTAGTATTGCAACACCTTCTTGTTAGATCGACTGCTGATATTCGAGTTTGCTTGGCGGCACAGAAGAATTTTAGAGTATCTTTCATAGAATGATTGGGTATTAGAGGTGTGGTATGTATTCGGACGACAGAATTGGGATCGGATATGGTGATTCGTGTGCTATATGTATTTGGAGATAGGAAGTTCTCATAAATAGGTTATGTTGTGGTTGTGAGTCGTGTGTATCGGCACTGTATAGTGACTATTGAGGTTTGGAGACCCGAGGGGATCTTTTGCTGCTTGGTATATCTACAAGTAATTTTGAGATGATTCAAAAACGAAAGTTATTTCCCTTCGTGTCTAGTTTCCAGAAAGCTAAAGAAATCACAATTTGGATATTTGTAGAGAAAGTTATGGCCAAAATACTAAATCATGTCACTACAGTCCACATGGAGAGCTGTGCGGCCGCACTAGATTTTGTGCGGTCCGCACAGGGGGTCTGAGAGGGGTATATTAAGACGGGATCTTTTAGTTATTTTTCATTTTTCAAAACCCCAAAAACATAAGAGGCGATTTTTCAAACAACCTTTCTTCTCCAAAATATTGGTAAGTGATTTCTAACTCATTTTCTTAATTCCTTAACTTCTTCTTACAAGATTTCATCCTAGAATCTAGGGTTTTCATGGTGGAATTGAGAATTTTGGGGAAAAACCTAAGAATATTGAAATTTGGGGAATTAGACCTCAAATTGAGGTTGGATTCCAATGGGTAATAGCTTTTTGGTCCGAATTTCGGGTTTGGACCAAGCGGGCCTGGGGTCCGAATTTCGGGTTTGGACCATTGGAGTTGATTCATTTAGTTTTTATTGATATAATTAAGTAACTTGTGGCTAGATACGAGCGGATTGGTGGTGGAATCAAGGGGTAAATCAATAGTTGAGACGTGAATTATGTTCGTGGCATCGAGGTAAGTGTTTTGTCTAACCTTAGCTTGAGGGATTAGGAGTCTAGTCTTATTTGTTATGTGTTAAATGTGGAGTACGATGCATAGGCATGGTGACGAGTATCTATACGTCGGTGTCAAGCATGCTCGTCTTGTATTTTAATCATTATGCCTCCTTTGTAGTTTATGGCGCTTTATATGAGAATTTTATTACTGTTCCCTTGCCAGTTTGTTATTATCATTATTATTCCCTTTTTGGGATGTTATTATCATTATAGTTCCCTTGCTGAGATGTAATTATCATTATAGTTCCCTTGTCGGGATGTTATTATCATTATTGTTCCCTTACCGGGATGTTTGTGCTAATATTATAGTTTCCTTGCCGGGATTCTTTGATTGATGTTGATAAAAAAAGGGAACAGGTTGCACGCCTGCAACAGTAAAATGTGAAATGGGAGCGGGTTGCATGCCCGCAATGGTAATATGTGAAATGAGAGCAGGTTGCATGCCTACAGTGTTAATATGTGAAATGGGAGCGGGTTGAATGCCTGCAACGGTAGTATATGAAATGGGAGCGGATTGCATGCCTGCAATGGTGATATGTGAAATAGTAGCGGGTTTCACGCTTGCAACGGTATCACTTGTGTGCATGTTCTTCTATTTTCTTATTTTGCTGGTAATTGATTTAGAGCATTTCTTATGTTTCCCTACAGTCGTTCTGTTGTTATCTGTTACTCCCCATAGCATGTTTCCCCTGCCCAACTTTAGTTTTAATTATCTATTTTATTTCCACTGTATATGATTTAACTACATAGGTTAATTGGTAGTATGGTCCTAGCCTCGTCACTACTTCGCCGAGGTTAGGCTGGGCCCTTACTAGCACATGGGGTCGGTTGTGCTACTACTACACTCTATACTCTTTTGTGCAGATCTCGGTGTTGTTGACTCTGGACCTTAGATTGAGTGCCTACCTTCAGTCCACCTGGAGATCCAAGGTAGACCTGCAGGCGTTCGCAGGCCCTGGCGTCTCGCTCTATCCCTTTATTTCTGTTTCATTTCCTTAATTCAGAAATAGTGTATCGTTTATTTTCAGACTTTGTATGTAGTAAATCTTATATCGTCTGTGAAACTGTGACAGCAGTTCTGGGTAGTTGAGGCTCAAAAAGTTGTTTTGAATACATGTTCAGATATTCTATTACTTTTCTTCCGCTTATTTTAAATTTTCTGTTATTTTCACATTAGTGCTTTTTAATTGTTAAAGAGTATAAAAATGGGTAAAAAGTAATTTGTTAAATGTTCGTCTTGCCTAGCTCACATTAGTAGTTTCCATCACGAATCCCCAGGGTGAGAATTCTAGGTCGTGACAAGTTTGTATCAGAGCTCTATGTTACATGGGTCTCACAGTTTACGGACAAGCTTAGTAGAGTCTGAGGGATCAGTACGGAGACGTCTGTATTTATCCCCCAGAAGTTACAGAGTTTTTCACATCTATTCTTTCCTATCGTGCGGTTTGGTTTCTCAATGCTAATTGTATTTCTATTCTATTCTCTAGCAAATGCCGAGAACGTATGCTTTCTCATCCACTGGACAGCAACCCGAGCCCCCAGCAGCAGCTCCCACGAGGGGCAAAGGGCGAGGCCGAGGTAGGGGCAGAGCTCAGCCTAGAGCAGCAGCACCAGCAGCAGAGCCTCAAGTTGACTTTGATGATGAGGTTCCGGCCCCAGTAGTTCCAGTGGGCCCAGCTCAGGTCCCAGAGGGGTTTACTGCTATCCCATTACTCAAGGATACTCTGGTCCGTCTAGTGGGTCTTATGGAGAGTGTTACCCAGACAAGTTTTCTCCTTGTAGCCAGCCGTCTCTTAGGCTAGAGGAGAAGTCCGGACTCCTACTACTCACACTCTGAAATAGGTAGCTCCCCAGTTTCAGACTCCAACAGTTCAGCAAGTTGGAGCAGTTCAGCCGGGTGTGGTAGCCTAAGCCGGTGAAGGAGCAGCTATATCTGCCGATGCTTTGTTGATATTGGACAGGTTCACCAAGCTCTTCACTACTACTTTCAGCGGTGCTTCTTCTGAGGACCGCCAAGATTATCTAGACAGTTGTGATGAGGTTCTCAGGAACATAGGGATAGTGGAGACCAATGGGGTCAATTTTGCTACTTTTTGCTTATTTGGATCCGCCAAGAGTTGGTGGAGAGATTATTGCTTGTCTAGACCAGCCGGATCACCAACTTTGACTTGGGAGCAGTTTACTCAGCTATGTATGGAGAAGTTTCTCCCTATCACTCAGAGAGAGGCCTATCGGAGGCAGTTTGAGCGTCTCCAGCAGGGTTCTATGACTATCACTCAGTATGAGACAAGATTTATTGACTTGGCTCGTCATGCTCTTGTCATACTTCCCACCGAGAGAGAGAGGGTGTGGAGGTTCATTGAGGGACTTATCCAGCCTATTCGACTTTAGATGGCTAGGGAGACAGGGAGTGAGATTTCTTTCCAGGAGGCGGCCAATATGGCCAGGAGAGTGGAGATGGTTCTATCGCAGGGAGGTGGTCATGGTTCGGACAAGAGGCCTCGTCATTCAGGCTGATTTAGTGGTACCTCGTCTCGAGGCAGGGATTCGTATGGTAGATGCCATCCTCCTAGACATTTTTAGTTAGTACTTCAGGTTTCTCACTGTACTTCAGGTGGCTGTGGTTCTCATCTGCAGTATTCTGATCAGTAGTCCTACAGTGCACCACCAGCTTCTATCAGTGCACCGCCGCTTTAGAGTTTCTAGGGTTGTCAGCCCTAGCAGCCTACAAGGCACATTGCTAGGTATTTCTCTCGAGCACCAAGTAGCTCTCAGCATCAGGGTTCCCGTGCCATGGTTCAGGCACCGAGTGTTCTACAACCCGCCCCACCAACTAGGGGTGGGGGTAAAGGTGCTAGAGGTGGAGGTAGAGGTATTAGAGGTGGAGCTCAGGCCGCTAGAGGTGGAGGCCAACTAGTAGCAGGCCATCCCAGAGATATAGTTCAGGGTGGTGGGGCCCAGCCCCGATGTTATGCTCTTCCAGCCAGGCTCGAAGCTAAGGCTTCCAATGTAGTTATTACAGGTACTGTTCTGGTTTGTAGCAGAGATGCTTTAGTTTTATTTGATCCAGAGTCTACATACTCATATGTGTCATCTTATTTTGCACCGTATCTGGTCATGCCTTATTGTTCTTTGAGTGCTCCTGTTTATGTGTCTACCCCGATGGGTGACTCTATTGTGTTAGATCGAGTCTATCGTTCATGTATAGTTGTGATTAGAGGTCTTGAGACTCGTGTAGATTTTCTTCTTCTGGACATGGTTGATTTCGATGTCATATTAGGGATGGACTGGTTATCACTTTACCACTCTAATCTTGGACTGTCATGCCAAGACTGTGACCATAACCTTGCCAGGTTTACCTCATTTAGAGTAGAAAGGGACTCTTGGTCATTCCACCCGCAGTGTTATCTCGTATGTGAAGGCTCGGCGTATGGTTGGGAAGGAGTGTTTGGCCTATTTGGTCTATGTTCGTGATTCTAGTGTTGAGGGTCCTTCTATTGAGTTTGTGCCCGTCGTTCAGGAGTTTCTTGAGGTATTTCCTTCAGACCTGTCGGGTATGCCACCCGACAGGGATATTGACTTTTGTATTGATTTGGCTACGGGCACTCAACCTATTTCTATTTCGCCGTACCGTATGGCCCCGCCTGAGTTGAAAGAGTTAAAGGAGAAGTTGTAAGACTTGCTTTAAAAGGGTTTCATTAGACACAGTGTTTCGCCTTGGGGTGCATCGGTGTTGTTTGTTAACAAGAAGGATGGATCAATGCGAATGTGTATAGATTACTGGCAATTGAACAAGGTTCCAATAAAGAATAAGTATCCGCTACCGAGGATTGATGATTTGTTTGATCAGCTTCAGGGTGCCAAGGTATTTTCAAAGATTGAGTTGAGATCAGGCTACCATCAGTTGAGGATTAAGGCGTCTGATGTCCTTAAGATAGCTTTTCGCACTCAGTACGGGCATTATGAGTTCTTGGTGATGTCATTTGGGTTGAAAAATGCCCTATTAGCTTTTATGGATTTGATGAACCGAGTGTTCAGGCCTTACTTGGATTTATTTGTGATAGTCTTCATTGATGATATTTTGATCTATTCTCGTAGTCGGGAGGAGCACAAGCAGCATCTTAGAGTGGTTCTTTAGACTTTGAGGGTGACTCAGTTGTATGCCAAGTTTTCGAAATGTGAGTTCTGGTTGAGTTTAGTTGCATTCCTGGGTCATGTTGTATCAGTAGAGGGTATTCAGGTCGATCCGAAGAAGATTGAGGCAGTCAAGGACTGGTCTAAGCCAGCATCAGCTACAGAGATCCATAGTTTCTTGGGATTGGCAGGCTACTATCGTCGGTTCGTAGAGGGGTTTTCATCTATCACAACCCCGATTACCAGGTTGACCCAGAAGGATGCCCCATTTAAGTGGTCGGACGAGTGTGAGGCGAGCTTTCAGAAGCTCAAGACATCCCTGACTACGACATCGGTGTTGGTTTTGCCCACAGGTTCAGGGTCATATACAGATTATTGTGATGCATCTCATATTGGACTTGGTGCGGTGTTGATGCAGGATGGCAAGTTCATTGCCTATGCTTTGTGGTAGTTGAAGATTTATGAGAAGAACTATCTGGTTCATGATTTAGAGTTGGTAGCCATTGTTCATGTGTCAAAGATTTGGAGGCATTATTTGTATGGCGTAGCATGTGAGGTGTTCACGGATCACAAGAGAGTGCAATATTTATTCAAGCAAAAGGAGTTGAATTTGAGGCAGAGGAGGTGGTTGGAGCTGTCGAAGGACTATGATATCACCATTTTATATCATCTGGGAAAGGCCGATGTGGTGGCCGATGCTCTGATAGGAAGTCAGCTAGTATGAGTAGTCTTGCTTATATTCCGATCGGTGAGAGAACGCTTGCTTTGGATGTTCAGGCTTTGGCCAATCAGTATGTAAGGTTGGATGTTTTTGAGCCCAGTCATGTGTTAGCTTGCACAGTCGCTCGTTCTTTTTTATTGGAGCATATTCGAGATCGGCAGTATGATGATCCCCATTTGTGTGTCCTTAGAGACACGGTGCAGCACGGAGGTGCCAAGCAGGTCACCTTAGGAGATGATGGAGTTCTGAGGTTGCAGGGTCGAGTTTGTGTGCCTAATGTGGATGCGCTTCGAGAGTTTATTTTAGAGGAGGCCCATAGTTCCCGGTACTCTAATCATCCGGGCACCACGAAGATGTATCAGGATCTGCGACAACATTATTGGTGGAGGAGAATGAATAAGGACATCGTTGCATATGTGGCTCGGTGTTTGAATTGTCAGCAGGTTAAGTACGAGAATGAGAGGCCCGGTGGGTTATTCCAGAAGATTGAAATTCCTGAGTGAAAGTGGGAGCGTATTACTATGGACTTCGTTGTTCGACTCCCACGAACTTAGAGGAAGTTCGATGCAGTATGGCTTATTGTTGATAGGTTGACCAAGTCAGCACATTTCATTCCTCTGGCAGTCTCCTATTCTTTCAAGAGGTTAGTTGAGATCTATATCCGGGAGATTGTTCGCCTTTATGGTATGCCCGTGTCTATCATTTCGGATCGAGGTACACAATTTACCTTACATTTCTGGAGGGCAGTTCAGTAAGAGTTTGGCACACAGGTTGAGTTGAGCACAATGTTTCTTCCTTAGACAGACGGGCAGTCCGAGCAGACTATTTAGATTTTGGAGGATATGCTTCGAGCTTGTGTAACTGACTTTGGAGGCTCGTGGGATCAGTTTTTGCCTTTTAGCAGAGTTTGCATACAACAATAGCTATCAGTCGAGTATCCAGATAGCTCCTTGTGAAGCCTTGTATGGTAGGCGGTGTCGGTCGCCAGTTGGATGGTTTGAGCTGGGAGAGGCTCGTTTGTTGGGTACGGATCTGGTTCAGGTTGCCTTGGACAAGGTCAAGATTATTCAAGATAGGCTTCGTACAGCTCAGTCCAGGCAAAAGAGCTATGCCGACCATAAGGTTCGATATTTAGCATTCATGGTCGGTGAGCGGGTATTGCTTTGAGTGTCGCCTATAAAGGGCGTGATAAGATTTGGGAAGAAGGGCAAGCTTAGCCCTAGGTTCATTGGCCCGTTTGAGATTCTTGATCGAGTAGGAGAGGTGGCTTACAGACTTGCGTTGTCGCCGAGCTTATTAGTCGTGCATCCAGTGTTTTATGTGTCCATGCTTCGAAAGTATCACGACGATCCATCCCACGTGTTAGATTTCAGCACTGTCCAGTTGGACAAGGACTTGTCCTATAAGGATAAGCCGGTAGCTATTCTAGACTGGGAAGTTCGGCAGTTGAGGTCAAAGAATTTTCCTTCTGTTCGTGTTCAGTGGAGAGGTCAGCCTGCTGATGCATCAACCTAGGAGTCCAAGTCCGATATGCGGAGCCGTTATCCCCATCTTTTTCCTGACTGAGGTACTTCTTTCTCATGTCTGTTCGAGGATGAACGATTATTTTAGAGGTGGAGAATGTGGTCATCACTTGTGTTGCAAGTAAATTCAGTGTTTCGAGGCCTAAAAACCTCCTTTTTACCTCACCTTAATTTGCGTACGTGGTCCAGACATATATCTGGAAAGCCTTCTATGTGAAACTATGAGAAATAGAAATTTCTAAAGTAAAATTTTTTTTGATTATGGTTGACTTTGGTCAACATTTTGAGCAAACAGACCCGAATTCATGTTTCGACGACCCCAGGAGGTCCGCAGTAAAATATGGGACTTGGGCATATGCCCGGAAATGAATTCCGAGGTCCCAAGCCTTAGAAATTAATTTTCGAAAGAAATTGTTTTACTGAATTATTTAAGAAATGAAGAAAAGAATTATTGTTTGAAACCATTGTTATCGGGCCTGTATTTTGGTTCCGAAGCCCGCTACAAACTTGTTACAGTACTTGAAAGATAACTGTGAAATTTGATGAAAAACGAAGTTTATTTGACGTGAGTTGGACTTCCGATTGAAGAGTTATGAACTTTGACAGTTCTTGATGAAAATGTTGAGTTTTGAGGTTTAATTCATGATTTTACATGTTATTTTGATGATGTGATCGCACGAGTAGGTCCATATGATGTCTTTGAGTAAGTATGCACACTTGGTTTGGAGTTCCGAGGGCTCGGGTGAGTTTCGGGTAGGTTACGGGATGTCTTAGGCTTAAACCGTGGATGTTGCAGGTTCAGAGAAGTGCAAATCTCTAAACCCTCCAATGTTGACTGCATTGGTTTTGGTGTTGTCCGCAGTGGGGGCTATGCGGCCGCACTCGATTTTGTGCGGTCCGCACAGGTTCACTAGTTCGACTTCGGAATTTTGAGATGATTCAAAAACAAAAATTGTAGCCCTTAATGTTTAGTTTCCAAAAAGTTAAAGAAATCACAATTTGGACATCTGTAGAGAAAGTTATGGCTAAAATACTAAAGCATGTCATTGTAGTCCACATGTAGAGCTGTGCAGCCGCACTAGATTTTGTGCAGTCCGCACAGGGGGTCTGACAGGGGTAGTATATGAAATGGGAGCGGTTTGCATGCCTGCAACAGTGATATGTGAAATGGGAGCGGGTTGCAAGACTGCAACGGTAATTTATGAAATGGGAGCAGGTTGCACGCCTGCAATGGTATCATATGTAATGGGATCGAGTTGCACGCCTGCAACGATATCACCTGTGTGCCTGTTCTTCTATTTCCTTATTTTGCTGGTAATTGATTTAGAGCATTTCTTATGTTTCCCTACAGTCGTTCTGTTGTTATATGTTACTCCCCGTAGCATGTTTTCCCCGCCCAACTTTAGTCGTAATTATCTGTTTTATTTTCGATGTATATGATTTAACTGCACAGGTTAATTGGTGGTCTGGTCCTAGCCTAGTCACTACTTCGTCGAGGTTAGGTTGGGCACGTACCAGGACATGGGATCGGTTTTGCTGATACTACACTCTGCACTCTTTTGTGCAGATCCCAGTGTTGTTGACTCTGGACCGTAGATTGGGTGGCTACTTTCAGACCACGTAGAGATCCAAGGTAGACCTGCAGGCGTTCGCAGGCCCTAGCGTCTCCCTCTATCCCTTTATTTCTATTTCATTTCCTTAATTCTGAAATAGTATACTGTTTATTTTCAGACTTTGTATGTAGTAAATCTTAGACAGTCTGTGAAACTGTGACACCAGTTCTAGGTAGTTGAGGCTCAAAAAGTTGTTTTGAATACATGTTCAGATATTCTATTGCTTTTCTTCCGCTTATTTTAAATATTTCGTTGTTCTTACGTTATTGCTTTTTAATTGTTAAAGAGTATAAAAATGGGTAAAAAGGTAACTTGTTAAATATTCGGCTTGCCTAGCTCACATTAGTAGGCTCCATCACGACTCCTGAGGGTGGGAATTTTGGGTCGTGACAGATGCAAATATGATCACCGGTTCAACAGATTCTAAGCAAGTCGGTGGAGGAGAGATGTCTTTTAAATCGTCCAAATAAATGTACATTGACCTCTCTACAGTGAGTGCTGATTTTATATCCTTAAACAAGGCCGGTGAAGAAGCTGAATGACTTCGGAATTTTTTGGAAGATATTCCATTTTGGCCCAAATCTTTGTCACCTATATGTATACATTGTGATAGTCATGCGGCAATAGAATTGTGATAGTCATGCGGCAATAGACAGGGCATGGAGCATTATATATAACGTAAAATCTCGTCACACTCGATGGAGACACAATACCATTAGACAACTACTCTCTAGTGGTGTTATCATAATTGACTACGTAAACTCAAGAGATAACGTGTCGAATCAACTTACAAAAGGTCTATCTAGAGAGGCAGTTGAAAGATCATCGAATGTAATGGAGCTAATGCCTAGGACAAGTCATCATGGTGGTAACTCTACCTAGTAGACTCGAGATCCCAAGAGCTAGATTCAAACAAAGTTACGTATGACGGTTCAACATTGTCAAATAACTCAACACATTCTCGTGATGAAGACAATGTTCAGAAATTAAGGTAAAGCATTTAAGGTTTTTTTATGAGTCAATAAAACATAAATCTTTTTAATGATGTACTAAGTCTGGTAGCATATGCCAGATAGTGTGTTTATATGATTACACGTTTAGAAATCACCTATTGTCACACCCTTTTTTTACAACTTCCACTAACCCCTCTTAAATATAAATAAAAGGATTTAGTAAAGCTCAAAAGGGTTTTAATTAAAAAGTGACAAAATTGATGGTGTTCAAAAGGATTAACTCAGAGTCGCCACCCGACATTGATTTCGGTGTGCCAGGTCACCATTTTTTTTAACGAATGATTTTTCCTTTTTAAAACACTTCAGACTCAAAAACTAAGTCTGCACCAGAGATTTGGGTAAGAGGGTTCATTTGACTCAGGGAGAAGGTGTTAGGCACTCTCCAAGTCCCGTGAAGGTCACGGTTGCATACTTGATCTAGTCGGCTTTTAAAATATTCAATTGAGGTATAAAGCACAAAAAAGGGAAAATAAACACACAAGAGGCTCGAGGTCTTCCCCACCTAAACGAATAAAAAGAAAAATGAAAATAAAGTAAAAATACTACAAGTTTCTACTTTTATATCCAAATACAAGTACTTCGGGGTATACCCCGGATAAAATATATACAAATCCTTCGTGGCATTCTCCGGATAAATTTAACTAAGGAAACGACCTCTTTCCTCGAAATTAAAAGCAAACAAATAGAAAAATCCTAAGATTGCCTACCCAAATGTTGTCGACCTAAAGCATGCTCCTAACGTTAAATTGATAATAAATCTACCTAAATGAGAAATTAAGAACATCAAAAACTTTTTGCCTCATTCCACAACTTTTACATCCAATTGTTATTTTAAATCACATCTTCCAAAACCGTTCTTTTAAATTCAACAACTGACAGTTCCATTTTCCAATTCAAAGTAAGCATACGATTTTTATAACTAAACGTGTGATTCCAATTCACTCGCAATCAATTCAAGCAAACATATGAGTGGGCACATTCAAAATCATAGATAACGAGTCACAAAATCGAATCACCAAGCATATAGTTAATACTAGAATGAGTAAAGGATTGAAGTATTGAACCTTATCGCACGAAACTTTTCTATTAATCGAGAGAGTGAAAGAACCTCGGATCTACCGAATACAATCGCAAAAATACAGCAGCAACAGAAATCGAACTGGTACCGCGAACCAGCAACAATACTCGAACGACACCGGAAAGCTCAAATAAGAACAACAAATTGACACTAAGAGTAACAGCCTTTTGATTACAGTAGCCACACATGGGGGGAAACCAGACCGAAAATCCGACGCTAACTTCTCACTCAAATTCCATGAATTGAAATCGAGAGTTGAAGCGAGAATGGAGACAAAAAGAGCTGACTTCCCTTTTGTTTGTATTTTTAAACTTGAAATCTAAACTAGGAAGACTAGAATTTTTATATCTCTATATGTGGAATTTAAGATTAGGAAAGGAAAAAGTGAGACCCCAAAATCAGAAAGCTAGCACCTTTTCTCTTCGACAATTTTGTCCATACCTCATTTCTCTTTTCTGTTTCATTTTTGTTCAATTAGTGAGCTCTTGAGTAGGTAGCCTATAAACTTTTAGCACAGTAACAATGATTGGACAAAGAACAAAAACTAAATAGTGTTCTTCTCAATTCATGCTCCTCCCCGTTTCTCTGTTACTTGTTTTTTCGGTTTTTGTGTGTGTGTTGAGATTTTTTTTAGTGGATGGCGGCCAGATTTGGTGGTTAGTTAGGGATGTGCAAATAGAGATCGAGATGGGATTGTTTTGTGTGAGGTGTTGCGGCTGTGGTGGTAAGTGAGGGTGAAGGGGTGTTCTCTAGGGTTTTTATAGTGTATATGAAGAAGAAAGGTTAGGATGTAAGGGTTAATTAGGCCAAGAAGATTGGGCTTGGTGTATTGGGTTATAGATTTGGCTTTTAATTTCATAATTCTTGCAAATTTGGCTAAAAATATTAATTTTTTTTCTAAAATAATACCATAAAAATGTAAAACTAATCCTAATTAACTAAAACAACTATATTATGACATGAAACTATTTTTGATATTTTCAAGGATTATACTAAAATAAAAAGTGGGTAAAAAATAATATTCTTCTAAAAATACCTAATACCTTAATTAAATAGAGAAAAATGAAACTATTTTTTTATTTTCAAATTTTGTGATAAAAATAATGTAAAAGAGTCAAAATTAATTGAAATAACTATTATACCTAAACTAAATATTTAAATACTAAAATATGTAAAATCTTGGGGAGGGTCAAAAATCACATGTCTGCAGCTGCCCCTCTTTAACTGAAAATACGAAGTATTTTCATACAAAGAACGACTAGACATATTTTTTTATCTGACCCTTATTTAGGGAGACGCAAAACTAAGAGGAAGGAGAATGTGACTGAGCCCTGGTATATGAGCTGCCTACATATCCTTGGCTATAAAGGAATTAGGCCACGAGTAGTTCAGAAGTGTATTGAGATGATGAAGTATACTGAGGTGGAGAGTCGGTCGAGGTACTATTCTGTCGAGGTTCCGGTCCGCAGTCCTGTTATTACATCAAAATCAAAAAATGAAAAAGACTAACTAAGCTTGTCAACTATGAGTTACAAGATTCCGATCTATAAGTCTTCTGAAACTTGATCTTGAGTCGTGAATGGTTCTTCATGCAGACTTTAGATTTGAACCTTGACGCTTGCTAGCTGCATGTGCTAGTTCATTCTTCTTTAGCTTTTTCGGATCATGACCGGACATGTAGCTCTCGTAACTTCAACCACGTCTTAAGAAGTTCACATCTTTTTTCTGCTTCTGCATTTTGGATTCACTTCTTTTCTTTCTTTTTTTCCTTTTTTTTGTTTTTCTTTTCTATTCGGGATTGAAATTACTTCTGTTGATCATCTCGGACTGTGGACTCGCATTCTTCCCGCGAGCTTCTGCTACTTCTAACTTGAATTAAATTCTAAAATGACTTCCCTCGTTCTTCAGGTGGGCGCCTGCTATTGACTTGAAATTTGAAGTTACTCTAAAAAGAACTTGAAATAGATTCCCTTGTTCTCTAGGTGGGTGCCTGCAATCAAAATAACAAAACAAATAAACTTTTCTGCCCCAGTTTGCACTAGGAAAATTTGTGAGTTGTTAGCAAAACTGTAAACCACTTATGCTATTGACGCGATGATGAGAATAAAACTAAAGACTCGACTAGGATGTGCGTCTCCTATGAGTAAAACCAATAAACTTTGACTAGTAAATGTGCCTACTAATAATAAAACCTGAATGACCCAAACTAGGAAGTGTATCTCCTAGGGTGAAACTCGAATGAACCAAAACTAGGGAGTGCATCTCCTAGAGGTAAAACTTGAATAACTCAAACTAGGAAGTGCGTCTCCTAGGGGTGAAACTTAAATGAACCAAAACTAGGAAGTACGTCTCCTAGGGGGTAAAATCTCAATTTAGGATGTGCGTCTCCTAAAAACGAAAATATAACCTGAGAACCCAGACTAGGAAGTGTGCCTCCTAGGGGTAAAATTTCAATAACTCAAGCTAGGAAGTGCGTCTCCTAGGAATGAACTTAAATGATCCAAAACTAAGAATTGCGTCTCCTAGGGATAAAATCTCAATTTAAGAAGTGCGTCTCCTAAAACAAAAATATAACTTGAAAGACCCAGACTAGGAAGTGCGTCTCCTAGGATGAAACATTAATTACTCAAACTAGGAAGTGCGTCTCCTAGGAATGAGCTTAAATGACCCAAACCAGGAAATGCGTCTCCTAGAGGTAAAACCTCGATATAGAGTGTGCGTCTCCTAAACAAAATATAACTTGAAAGACCCAGACTAGGAAGTGCGTCTCCTAGGGGGTAAAATTTTAATGACTCGAGCTAGGAAGTGTGTCTGCTAGGAATAAACTTAAATGACCTCAAACTAGGAAGTGCGTCTCCTACGGGTAAAAGTTTAATGACTCAAACTAGGAAGTGCGTCTCCTAGGGGTAAAATCTCAATTTAGGAAGTGCGTCTCCTAAAACAAGAATATAACCTGAAGGACCCAGACTAGGAAGTGCGTCCCCTAGGGGGTAAAATTTCAATGAATCAAGCTAGGATGTGCATCTCCTAGGAATAAACTTAAATGACCAAAGCTAGGAAGTGCATCTCCTAACAAGTATAATCTGAAAGAGCCCTACGAGGAAGTGCGTCTCCTAATGGGTAAAACTTCAATGACTCCAACTAGGACGTGCGTCTCCTAGATATGAACTTAAATGACCAAAGCTAGGAAGTGCGTCTCCTAACAAGTATAATCTGAAAGACCCCTACTAGAAAGTGCATCTCCTAATGGGTAAAAATTCAATGACTCCAACTAGGACGTGCGTCTCCTAGGAATGAATTTAAATTACTAGAGCTAGGAAGTGCGTCTCCTAACAAGTATAATCTGAAAGACCCCTACTAGGAATTGCATCTCCTGATGGGTAAAACTTCAATGACTCCAACTAGGACGTGCGTCTCCTAGGGATGAATTTAAATGACCAACATTAGGAAGTGCGTCTCATAAAATTAAAATATAACTTGAAAAACTCAGCCTAGGAAGTGCGTCTCCTATGGGTGAAATCTCAATTTAGGAAGTGCGTCTCCTAAAACAAAATATAAGTTGAATGGCCTAGACTAGGAAGTGCTTCTCCTAGGAGTGATGTGTGATCTTCTCAATAGCATTTGCGCAAGCCGAATTGAGGCATTACACCTAAAAAATTCAATCTTTGTTATGAACATAGCCTTCATCTCTGTTTCAGACAAAGAAAACTTGTGAGTTTACAACACGGTGGTTAGTTTATAGCCTTGACCTTGAAGGCGGCTGCTTCTACACTTGCCAAGATAACTTTGATTTCAACTTCAGAGACCTTTCCTGCTATCGATGACCCATTTTTTCCACCCTTATCATAGAAAATCTTACCACTCCATTCGATCCCAATATCCTCTATCTGTTGCATTTTGCTCATGAATTGGTATTTACTGAATCTTTGCATTTCACATGAATCCCAAAGCATGTGATTGATACCAACTCAGTGCGCATACTGTTATTTCTTGACTTATGCCACTTTGATGTGCTAGTCAGACTTCGCTTTGTGCAATTAGAAAGCTGGTAGTAGATTTTGAAGTCATTTCTTCACTTGTTCTGACAAAACAGACTCCAGAGGACTTAAACAAAGCAAGAAGAACAGAGTTAAGGGGACACATTAAGCGATGACATCTAACAAGAAAATCACCGGGTAGAAACTTGTCAGGTATAGATACCAACTCTAATGATTGTGACATGCATTTTGGAAAGTGGCCTAATCTGTTAAGAAAGTCTAATGTTCAATTCTTGTTGTGCCTCTAAGCTGTGAAACTGGGCTTCAGCACTCCAATTGTCCCACTATCCACAATCCTCAGTCGACTTGTCGTGCCCTGAAGGGTATTTACCATCAAGCCTCTCTCATTTTGCTCTTTTTCTCAACTCACTGTCGCCTCACGGTGCCCATGAGGGTTTTCATCGATAAGACTCTCTCATTTCTTCATTTTCTCTCTTTGTGCTGAGAACAAAATATTACCCGTGATGTAGGAAGATCATACTTTCACCACACACTTGATTTGGCATCCTCAAAGATTGGTCGGAAGGTCTTTCTTCGGACCGTAATGTAGGCTTTTGGACAGACTTGGAAAGAAAGGGTGGCATGAAGGTTCAAAATAATTGAAGATGAAGGGGTTCAAAATTACAACTTTTGGAATTAGATCTTTTGGCAAAATTAAAACTTCTGCCCCAGTTTCTAGAGTCTGGGAATTTTTTTTTGGGGATTTCTAAAAAAATATGCCCCACTCTCGACTTCGGGGAATTATAAAATATTTTATTGGTGTGACCGAACCGTAAGGCTGCCTACGTATCTTGAGATGACAAGAATCAGGTCAAACGTAGTTCAAAAGACAAAGTTGTTTTTTTCTTTTCCTTTTCTCTTTTTTTTCTTTTTCCTTTTTTTTCTTTTCTCCTTTTTCTTTTCTCTTTTTTTTTTCTCTCTTTTCCTTTTTTTCCTTTTTCTCTTTCTCTTTTCCTTTTCCTTTTCTAGTTCCTAACTCTAATTCTGATTCCAAAAGAGGGGTATGAAATAAAAAATTATGGCTCAAAATGGGTAGCGAAGGATAAAAGTGTTTGGGTAGCGGAATAAAATACCTTTGTCATACCAAACTTAAAAATGTCAAGTATAAACATGTAATTGAAGATAAGCAAACAAATCACACACAATATCTATTGATGGCATCAACACAAATAAAAAGTGCCAGTGTGCAATACCTTTATCCTAATGAATGACCGTTTCCAGTTCGAAGTAGACTTGACTCAACCTTATCTTGATGTGGAAGAATGCATTTCAGCACTGACTGATTTAACTCAAACTGCTTGAGAGACATTTCCTTGTTGTATGCTCTTATCAACCTCTTGATTTTCCATACTTACTGCCTCAGTTTCACTCAATTCAAAGTTTAGGTCATCTCAGAATGCGTGAATCTTTAATTATTTCCTCAAATGCATCCTTTTATCATATTCTAAATTTTGCCATTGCTTCCTGATTAGACTATCTTTCAAGATCAGGGTTAGAATTATGCGTGCATGTCATGTCACTAGAGTCGGCATGAAAAGAACTATAAAAGGAAAAAATGACCTAAACAAAAACAAACTAGAACTAACAGAAAATAGGAGATTGCATTAGACAGATGATGAAAAGGGTTTGAACAAGACAAGAAAAATACACATGGGCTACAAACCTAGAACAATCCTAAATAACACTAGACGAGTTACTACAACTAAACGAACTAGCCAAAATGAGAAGAATAAGAATTTGAGCCACAAGACAATATCCAGAATTACAACCCTGAAATAACTTGAACAAACAGAAATGACAACAAAATAAACTACCAAAAATCCTCCCTGGCTAGCCAAGAAAGGAGTGTCTTTCCAACCACAAAGCTCGTGTCTTTGTAATCACAAAGCTCGACATCTTAGTCACTGAGTTCCACATCAACAGTACCAGAACCTCCACCAATTTTAATATCATTAACTTCAGTCTCATACTCCCTGTCACAACGCATCGTCTCCACAAAGTATGCATCATAACGTACAAGTAAAGTATACTGTGCAATGTTCTGGGTGTCATTGTACTGGACCACAATTATTCCTTCTTGAATCATTCTTTCTATCTCCCTTTTCAAAGCACGACAATCTTCAAAGCTATGCCCTTGGACATTAGAATGGTACATGCAATGTACAGTAGGATCAAAACCTTTTGCATATAGGTCCAGAGTATAGCTGAGGAGCGGCTCAATCAGGCCAGGTTATTTTAACTTTTTAACAAACTTTTGTATGACTCTCCGATTGGCGTGAAACAATTTCTTTGCCTTTGTTCCCCTATATGCCCCTATTTCCTAGGGATTTTGGGTGCTCGATAATATTGTGAAGGCGAAAGAGTATTATGCAGTGCTGGTGCTCGCCATAAGGAGTGACCCAGTGGATGAACAAACGACTGGGCGGTGTTCGGAGGATAATAGTGAGGTGGATTATGTTGAACTCGGTGTAGGTTTGGGGTTGGGGTCGAGGCTGAGTATATTGGTGAGGTGGACCCATTGGGCCATGTCGTGATCCTAAGACAACCATGGCAACATCATCATGTTCTTTCTGACCCAGCAAGCTTTCTGTGTCGTGCTGAATTGCACGTGTTGTGGCTTTTAAGGCAGAATAGCTCATGATCTTGCTTGACTATAATTCATTTTCCACCATTTCTCCCATCTTTACCACATCATTGAAAGGCTTACCAATGGCTAAGATCAAACGGCCGAAGTAAGTAAGCTCCAGGGCTTGAAGAAAGTGCTCAGCCATCTCATCTTCTTCCATCGGAGGATTGACCCGCGCAGCTTGCTTCCTCCATCGGAACACATATTCTCTAAAGCTTTCACTAGGCTTCTTTTCTACCTTGGTTAGGGACAGGCAATCCAGGACAATGTCTATGTTGTACTAAAAAGGCTGAGCAAAGGCTTGAGCCAAATCATCCCATGTGTCCATCTACTGGCGTCCTGGCAGGTGTACCATTCTAGAGCTGCCCCGCTCAGACTCTGGCTGAAGAATGCCATCCGTATTTCGTCCTTTCCCCCGGCGCCTCTAATCTTACTGCAATAAGCTCTTAGATGGGTTGCAGGATCCCCATGTCTATCATACAAGTCAAACTTGGGCATCTTGAACCCGACAGGCAATTGGACATCAGGGAACAAACACAAATCCTTATAAGCCACACTCACCTAGCTTCCTAACCCTTGCATATTTATCAACGATTGCTCCAGGCTCTTTACTTTCTTAAACAACTCCTCTTGCTCCGCCTTCTTGGGTGGTTTATCGGTTTCAACATGAGGCTCAAAGTGGGGAGTGTAGGAGTAAGGATCTGGGACTTTGAATGTGGGTTCCAGGGCATATTATTGGGTATCTGGAGCTTGGAATGAGGGCTTTCTAGAGGGTTGATGGAGGGTAGTTTGTGGAGGGGGTACAAAAATAGGACCAGATGTCGAAGCAGGGTATAAGATTATTTTGGCTGGTGGAGCATGGAAAATTTGGGATGAAGTGCCAGGGTAGGAGTTGTAAGGGGTGAAGCCCAGAGCGTGTTGAGGGGAAAGATCAACAGCAGTAGGAACCTGGGCTTGGGATAGTAGTGGGATGGAAGCAGGGTTTTCTGCATAATTGGTAGGGAATGAGGGTGGAGGGTGCCTCTTAATCCAGACTTGATACATTTCTGCCATCTGATATTTCAACCTTTAGACCTCCTCTTTCAGTACCGATTCTGATTCCACAAACTCCCTCGATTGGTAAAAAACTCATGTGTCCAAGTCTTTGCTAGCCATGGCTACCTTGCTCTTTGATCTTATGTTGTCTGGATGAATCGCCAAAGTAACTAACCACCCTCTGTTATGATAACAATGAAAGTAACAAAGGGGAGCAAAACAAAGCCAACATGTTAGCGTTAGGGCTTTTATCAGATATAAATATCACATTGCGTGCAATGCCCCTAGCAACAATTAATAGTTTTAGAATGGATTCGAGGAACACAAGGTCATTTGGCATCATCCCAATTCTCTCTTTTCTTTCTATTCTAGCGCTTCTTGGCTTGCTCACTTTTCTTCCTCTTTTTTCTTTCTGATAAACACTCTTTTCTTTCCTCTCACTTCTCAAGTCCCACAACTTCATTCTCTTTTTCTCTTTTTCTTCTTTTTGTTTTCTTTGCTTCTTTTTTTTTTTTTTTTAAAAAGATGCTTCGTTCGAACCCTATGTAGGTTGCCTACGTATCATGTCCCTCATGAATCAGATCAAGCGTAGTTCTAGAAAAAAGTAATGGACAAATAAACTAAAAATAAAAATCTTTTTGGATTTTTTATTTATAATTTTTTTTATATTTTCAAATACAAAATAGGAAGTACTATAACAAAAGACTCGACAATCTCAACTCGACTGATAGACCCGATACTACTGTACAAGACTAAAAATTAAAAGACAACATAAGATAAAGCAAAAAATAAAAGTTTTCTCAAGCAACTCCTGAATGCAGTGGTCTTGTGTATCTGTCATGCTCGAGTCCTGGTACATAGATCCACACCTGAATAAGAAAAATAAGATCAAATAGAATAAATGACTCGGGACACTATGTGAGGCCATAACACATCCTATTGGACACATGCAACTCACAAAGGAAGCTGTTTTTGTAAAAATGACTTATGTGGCCACAAGAGTCTAAAAATGCAATACTCAATTAGGATGACCTCTACGATATGGAAACATCACAAGAAAGCCTAGGTAGCCCCCAACCTTTAGGAAATAGGTATCTAAAATTACTTTGCAATAATGACCTCAATTTGCGAAAACGGCCAATATGACCAGGAGTGGCTAGACACGCAAATGCAGTAGGGATGGACGTTGAAGTAAAATGACACCTAATTGTGGACTTAAGATACTAATACATAGGTCTCTGAGGCACCTTTGCAAAAATGCCCCCATTTTGCAGGAACGACCAATGTGGCCAAAAGTGGCTAAACATGCAAGATATGGCTAAGACCTCGAAAAGCCAAGAACCTAAGACTCACTAGGAAGATCGGACCCTATGTGGGTTGCCTACGTATCCCGCTCCGAAAGACGAGAATCAGGTACGCGTAGTTCGGGAAGATTAGATATAGGAGAAAGCTTTAAAAATGACACTAATTTGAAAAAAAAAAGTATTTTTTTTGTCTTTTTGAAAAATGTAAATTCTGTTTGGATTTTCTTTTTCTCCCTTTTCAGAATTTTTGTAAAATGATGGGAAAGTGTAAAATCTTTTTGGATTTTTCATTTTTTTTTTAATTTTTTGAAAAAAGATGGAAAATGTAAAATCTTTTTGGATTTTCTTTTTCTCCCTTTTTTCATTTTTTGGAAAATAATGAAAAAGTGTAAAATCTTTTTGGATTTTCTTTTTCATTTTGATTTTTGAAAAATGGTGGAAAAGTGCAAATTCTTTTTGAATTTTCTTCATTTTCATTTTTTTGATTTTGGGAAAACTATGAAAGAAAAATGCGAGTGGGCCCTACTTGCTTCATTTTATACTTCACTCTCAAATATCATTGGTCCGCCAAATGACCCATTTACCCTTAAAGAATGCAACATGTAGCACATAGGGATGATTAAATATCTTTTTTGGGCCATAAGCCTATTTTGACATAATTTGGATAGGCCTCCTACAACGGGACAAGGTGCCTGGGACCGAACCCTGCTAGGTTTAAATGATATGATGCACATAAGTATGACCTAAAGGTTGACCTACGGTTTTTCACTAGACAAGGCATTTTGGGGCGGCACGTGGTTGATGGCGGCTGCTCTAGCTGTCCGTCCGCTCCACGCTCCCACGCCACCCCCTAAAGACACGGGTGACTCACAAAAAGGCCATGTACACTCAAACGTACTCCGGAAGACATGTTGCAGAAAGAAGACCCGTGGTTATGCAAATGATGACAATTTTTAAATCAGTAACACATAAAAGAAACACTGTAAACAAATAAGCAGCTAGCAAATAATAAAAAGGCATAAACTAAATAAAAATCAAAATAAGAAAACAAAACCCATAAAAACCTCAACCTAATATCCTAAAAGCCAACAAGATCAAGTACTAGCTCGAACCTGCAACTCCCCAGCACAGTCTCTAGAGATGTCCACCCCTTTTTTTACAACTTCCACTAACCCCTCTTAAATTTAAATAAAAGGATTTAGTAAAGCTCAAAAGGGTTTTAATTAAAAAGTGACAAAATTGATGGTGTTTAAAAGGATTAACTCAGAATCGCCACCTCACATTGGTTTCGGTGTGCCAGGTCACCATTTTTTTTAAAGAATGATTTTTCCTTTTTAAAAAACTTCAGACTCTAAAACTAAGTTTGCACCAGAGATTTGGGTAAGTGGGTTCATTTGATTCGGGGAGAAGGTGTTAGGCAGTCCCCAAGTCCCATGAAGGTCACGGTTGCATCCTTGATCTAGTCGGCTTTTAAAATATTCAATTGAGGTAGAAAGCACAAAAAAGGAAAAATAATAACACAAGAGGCTCGAGGTCTTCCCCACCTAAATAAAAGAAAAAGAAAAATAAAAATAAAGTAAAAATACTACAAGTTTCTACTTTTGCCTCCAAATACAAGTACTTCGGGGTATAGCCCGGATAAAATATATACAAACCCTTTGGGAGAAAGCTTGTAGTAAAAATACTACAAGTTTCTACTTTTGCCTCCAAATACAGCAGCAATAGAAATCAAACCGGTACCGCGAACCAGCAATAATACTCGAACGACGCTGGAAAGCTCAAACAAGAATAACGAACTGACTCAAAGAGTAACAACCTTTTAATTACAATAGCCACACATGGTGGGAAACCAGACCGAAAACCTGACGCTTACTTCTCACTCAAATTCCATGAATTGAAATCGAGAGTTGAAGTGAGAATGGCAACAAAAAGAGCTGACTTCATTTTTGTTTGTATTTTTAAACTTGAAAACTAAACTAGGAAGACTAGAATTTTTATATCTCTATATATGGAATTTAAGATTAGGAAAGGGAAAAGTGAGACCCCAAAATCAGAAAGCTATCACCTTTTCTCTTCGACAATTTTGTCCAGACCCAATTTCTCTTTTCTGTTTCATTTTTTTTTCAATTAGTGAGCTCTTGAGTAGGTAGCCTATAATCTTTTAGCACGGTAACAATGATTGGACAAAGAACAAAAACTAAATAGTGTTCTTCTCAATTCGTGCTCCTCCCCGTTTCTCTGTTACTTGTTTTTTCGATTTTTCTGTGTGTGTCAAGGTTTTTTTCAGTGGATGGCGGCCAGATTTGGTGGTTAGTTAGGGATGTGCGAATGGAGATCGAGATGGGGTCGTTTTGTGTGAGGTTTTGCGGCTGTGGTGGTAAGTGAGGGTGAAAGAGTGTTCTCTAGGGTTTTTGTAGTGTATAAGAAGAAGAAAGGTTAGGATGTAAGGGTTAATTGGGCTTGGTGAATTGGGTTATAGATTTGGCTTTTAATTTCATAATTCTTGCAAATTTGGCTAAAAATATTAATTTCCTTTCTAAAATAATACCATAAAAATATAAAACTAATCCTAATTAACTAAAACAACTATATTATGATATGAAACTATTTTTGATATTTTCAAGGATTATACTAAAACTAAAAATAGGTAAAAAAAAATAATATTCTTCTAAAAATACCTAATACCTTAATTAAATAGAGAAAACTGAAACTATTTTTGTATTTTTCAATTTTATGATAAAAATAATGTAAAAGAGTCAAAATTAATTGAAATAATTATATTAGACCTAAACTAAATATTTAAATACTAAAATATGTAAAATCTTGGGGAGGGTCAAAAATCACATGTATATAGTTGCCCCTCTTTGACAGGAAATACGAAGTATTTTCATACAAAGAACGACTAGACATGTTTTTTTATTCGACCCTTATTTAGGGAGACCAAAAACTAAGAGGAAGGAGAATGTGACTGAGCCCTGGTATATGAGCTGCTTACATATCCTTGGCTATAAAGGAATCAGACCACGTGTAGTTTAGAAGTGTATTGAGATGATGAAGTATACTGAGGTGGAGAGTCGGTCGAGGTGTCATTCTGTCGAGGTTCCGGTCCGTGGTCCTGTTATTACATCAAAATCAAAAAATGAAAAAGACTAACTAAGTCTGTCAACTATGAGTTACAAGATTCCTATCTATAAGTCTTCTGAAGCTTGATCTTGAGTCTTGAATGGTTCTTCATGCAGACTTTAGATTTGAACCTTGACGCTTGCTAGATGCAGGTCCTAGTTCATTCTTCTTTAGATTTTTCGGATCAAGACCGGAAATGTAACTCTCATGACTTCAATCACGTCTTAAGCAGTTCACATCTTTTTTCTACTTCTGCATTTTGAATTCACTTCTTTTCTTTCCTTTTTCCTTTTTTTTGTTTTTATTTTCTATTCTGGATTGAAATTACTTCTATTGATCATCTCGGACTGTTGACTCGCATTCTTGCCGCGAGCTTCTGCTACTTCTAACTTGAATTGAATTCTAAAATGACTTCCCTCGTTCTTCAGGTGGGCGCCTGCTATTGACTTGAAGTTTGAAGTTACTCTGAAAAGAACTTGAAATGGATTCCTCATGATAGTCTATAATTACGTATTTTAGTCGCTTATTACACTCGAGTTTACTGCACTTTAGTTGAGTTTGAGCTTTAATCGCTAGTGTTTTGCACTAACAGTGTATTTTATGCCTTGTAGGAGTGATTTCGAGCTATATAGATATTATGGAATGAATTCAAGTGATTTGGAGCTTTGAAGTCTGATTAAAATCTCAAGGAATTAAGCCGGGATCGTATTCGGGGGTCAAATTTGATAATTAAGTATGAACGAAGACTCGAGGAGGTATATTGCGTACTATCTAGTAAAATAGACATAACGTTTTTCTCAAAATTACATTTGGGCTCCACAATATATGGTTGGAAAGCTAACTCAAAGGGCTGCAACTTTCATGTTTTATGTTTTTCCAAATTCCAAACGGAACAGGGTAAAAAATGCGGTCAAAACCGTGATCACGAAACTGACCGAGGCAGAAAATCAGATCGCTTATCTGGCCGCGGGTCCTACCGTATTTTGGCCGCGGCCGCGCCGCTCTAGGCATCAAAAAGACGTCCTATTTCGTCCGGGACAAAGTTATTTTGGCCCTACATATTCTAACTTGTATAAAAGGGGTCCTAAACCTATTTTGAAGAGGAGGGGACATATTTTGGACACAAATTAGACCTAAGGAGGCAAATAGACACTACTTTAGGGTTAGACAACACCCTTGGAGGCAAGAACACGCGAGGAGCAAGGCGGGGAATTCTTTTACGAGTTTTTCCTTCCTCTTCCTATTTTTCATTGTTGGTTATGACTTTTAGTATTGTAGTTTTACATACCATTATGAATAGCTAATTTGTTATCTAGAGTTTTGATAGAACCTTTTGTAGGATAAATTCTTGTTATATTTTTATATAATTGAGCCATAGCTTTTCTCTATTTGTTCAACCACATTTATATTGTGGTTGGTTTAAGAGCTCTCAATTAGCTGTGCCTATTTAGTATGCATAACTCGGGAGAGAGTGTATATTTAGGTAATTGTTGAACAACACCACTCCCAAAGTATATGAGGGATCAATAACCGATGGCTTAAAAGCGGGGTTAGGGATAACGAAGTCTTGATTGCGATATGAAGTGAGCTGTATTAAAAGACAACTAGCGTAGCTCGGGAGAGTGCATCTAGTAAATTATCGTAATTACTCGGGAGAGATTTACGGTAATAAGAGTGCTCATGATCGGTAGAGAATACTTAGGCAAAATTATAGAAGACATAGCGGGAAGGATTCCGACAATAGGGAAAACATAACTCTAGACCTCCTTAATCTTTTCTCTAACCCTCAGTATCGTTAGTTGTTAATTTACTATGTTAATTCGTTAGTTAATTAGTTAAACACAAGAATATAAATATCTATAAGATAGGAATTGTTCAAGCTTGTCTTCTTGGTGATAGTGAATAGTTGTAGCTAAACCTTAGTTCTCTATGGGATTTGACTCCGGACTTGTAAACCAGATTATATTTGCAATGACCGCATTGCCCTTTTTATAAGGCATAGTTGGGCGTGATCAATTCCCTTGTTCTCTAGGTGGGTGCCTGCAATCAAACAACAAAACAAACAAAATTTTCTGCCCCAGATTGCACTTGGAAGATTTGTGAGTTGTTAGCAAAACTGTAAACCACTTATGCTATTGATGTGATGATGAGAATAAAACTAAACACTCGACTAGGATTTGCGTCTCCTGTGAGTAAAACCAATAAACTTTGACTAGTAAATGCGTCTACTAATAATAAAACCTGAATGACCCAAACTAGGAAATGTGTCTCCTAGGGTAAAACTTGAATGAACCAAAACTAGGAAGTGCGTCTCCTAGGGGTAAAACTTGAATAACTCAAACTAGGAAGTGCGTCTCCTAGGGGTGAAACTTGAATGAACCAAAACTAGGAAGTGCGTTTCCTAGGGGGTAAAATCTCAATGTAGGAAGTGTGTCTCCTAAAAACGAAAATATAACCTGAGAACCCAGACTAGGAAGTGTACCTCCTAAAGGTAAAATTTCAATTACTCAAGCTAGGAAGTGCGTCTCCTAGGAATGAACTTAAATGACCCAAAACTACGAAGTGCGTCTCCTAGGGGGGTAAAATCTCAATTTAGGAAGTGCGTCTCCTAAAACAAAAATATAACCTGAAAGACCCAGACTAGGAAGTGCATCTCCTAGGATAAAATTTTAATGACTCAAACTAGGAAGTGCGTCTCCTAGGAATGAGCTTAAATGACCCAAACCAGGAAGTGCGTCTCCTAGGGGTAAAACCTCGATTTAGGAAGTGTGTCTGTAACACAAAATATAACCTGAAAGACCCAGACTAGGAAGTGCGTCTCCTAGGGGGTAAAATTTTAATGACTCAAGCTAGGAAGTGTGTCTCCTAGGAATAAACTTAAATGACCCCAAACTAGGAAGTGCGTCTCCTAGGGGTAAAAGTTTAATGACTCAAACTAGGAAGTGCGTCTCCTAGGGGTAAAATCTCAATTTAGGAAGTGCGTCTCCTAAAACAAGAATATAACCTGAAGGACCCAGACTAGAAAGTGCGTCTCCTTGGGGGTAAAATTTCAATGACTCAAGCTAGGATGTGCGTCTCCTACGAATAAACTTAAATGACCAAAGCTAGGAAGTGCATCTCCTAACAAGTATAATCTAAAAGACCCCTACTAGGAAGTGCATCTCATAATAGGTAAAACTTCAATGACTCCAACTAGGATGTGCGTCTCCTAGGAATGAACTTAAATGACCAAATCTAGGAAATGCGTCTCCTATCAAGTATAATCTGAAAGACCCCTACTAGGAAGTACGTCTCCTAATGGGTAAAACTTCAATGACTTCAACTAGGACGTGTGTCTCCTAGGAATGAACTTAAATGACCAAAGCTAGGAAGTGCATCTCCTAACAAGTATAATCTGAAAGACCCCTACTAGGAAGTGCATCTCTTAATGGGTAAAACTTCAATGACTCCAACTAGGACGTGTGTCTCCTAGGGATGAATTTAAATGACCAACATTAGGAAGTACGTCTCATAAAATTAAAATATAACTTAAAAAACTCAGCCTAGGAAGTGCATCTCTTATGGGTGAAATCTCAATTTTGGAAGTGCGTCTCCTAGAACAAAATATAACTTGAAAGGCCCAGACTAGGAAGTGCTTCTCCTATGAGTGATGTGTGATCTTCTCAATAGCATTTGCGCAAGCAGAATTGGGGCATTACACCTGAACAAATTCAAGATTTGTTATGAACATAGCCTTTATCCCTGTTTCAGACAAAGAAAACTTGTGAGTTTACAACACGGTGGTAAGTTTATGGCTTTGACCTTGAAGGCGGCTGCTTCTACACTTGCCAAGATAACTTTGATTTCAACTTGGAAGACCTTGCCTGTTATCGACGACCTATTTTCTTTCCACCCTTATCACAGAAAACACTACCACTCCATTTGATCCCAATATCCTCTATCTGTTTCATTTTGCTCATGAATTGGCATTTACTGAATTTTTGCATTTCACATGAATCCCAAAGCATGTTGATTGATACCAACTCAGTGCGCATACTGTTCTTTCCTGACTTATTCCACTTTGATGTGCTAGCCAGACTTTGCTTTGTGCAATTGGAAAGTTGGTAGTAGATTTTGAATTCATTTCTTTACTTGTTCTGTCAAAACAGATTCCAGAGGACTTATACAAAGCAAGAAGAACAGAGTTAAAGGGGATAACATAAAGCGATGACATCTAACAAGAAAATCACTGGGTAGAAACTTGTCAGATGTAGATACCAACTCTAATGACTGTGACATGCATTTTGGAAAGTGGCCCAATCTGTTAAGGAAGTCTAATGTTCAACTCTTGATAGGCCTCTAAGCTGTGAAACTGGGCTTCAGCACTCCAATTGTCCCATTATCCACAATCCTCAGTCGACTTGTAGTGCCCTAAATGGTTTTCACCATCAAGCCTCTCTCATTTTGCTCTTTTTCTCAACCCACTGTCGCCTTACGGTGCCCATGAGGGTTTTCACCTATAAGACTCTCATTTTATCATTTTCTCTCTTTGTGCTGAGAACAAAGTATTACCCGTGATGCAGGAATATCATACTTTCACCACACACTTGATTTGGTATCCTCAAAGATTGGTCGGAAGGTCTTTATTCGGACCATAATGTAGGCTTTTGGACAGGCTTGGAAAGAAAGGGTGGCATATAGGTTCAAAATAACTGAAGATGAAAGGGTTCAAAATTACAACTTTTGGAATCAAATCTTTTGGCAAAATTAAAACTTCTGCACCAGTTTCTAGAGTCTGGGAATTTTTTTTTGGGGATTTCTAAGAAAATATGCCCCTCTCTCGACTTCGGGGAATTATGAAATATTTTATTTAGTGTGACCGAACCGTAAGGCTGCCTACGTATCTTGAGGTGACAAGAATCAGGTCAAACGTAGTTCAAAAGACAAAGTTGCTTTTTTCTTTTCCTTTTCTCTTTTTTTTCCTTTTCCTTTTTTTTTCTTTTCTCCTTTTTCTTTTCTCTTTTTTTTTTCTTTCTCTCTTTTCCTTTTTTTTCTTTTTCTCTTTCTCTTTTTCTTTTACTTTTCTAGTTCCTAACTCTATTTCTGATTCCAAAAGAGGGGTATGAAACAAAAAATTATGGCTCAAAATTGGTAGCAAAGGATAAAAGTGTTTGGGTAGCAGAATAAAATGCCTTTGTCATACCAAACTTAAAAATGTCAAGTACAAACATGCAATTGAATATAAGCAAACAAATCACATACAATATCTATTGATGGCATCAACACAAACAAAAAGTGCCAGTTGGCAATACCTTTGTCCTAATGAATGAACATTTCCAGTTCGAAGCAGACTTGACTCAACCTTATCTTGATGTGGAAGAATGCATTTCAGCACTGAATGATTTACCTCAAACTGCTTGAGAGACATTTCCTTATTGTATGCTCTTATCAACCTTTTGATTTCCCATACTTACTGCGGCAGTTTCACTCAATTCAAAGTTCATGTTATCTCAGAATGCATGAATCTTTAATTGTTTCCTCAAACGCATCATTTTATCATATTCGAAACTTTGCCATTGCTTCATGATTAGACTAACTTTCAAGATCAGGATAAGAATTATGCGTGCCTGTCATGTCACTAGAGTCGGCATGAAAAGAACTATAAAAGGAAAAAATGACCTAAACAAAAACTAACTAGAACTAACAGAAAATAAGAGATTGCATTAGACAGATGATGAAAAGGGTTTGAACAAGATAAGAAAAATACACATGGGTTACACACCTAAAACAATCCTAAATAACACTAGACGAGGTACTACAACTAAACGAACTAGCCAAAATGAGAAGAATAAGAATTTGAGCCACAAGATAATATCCGGAATTACAACCCTGAAATAACTTGAACAAATAGAAATGACAACAAAATAAACTACCAAAAATACACCCTGGCTAGCCAAGAAAGGAGTGTCTTTCCAATCACCAAGCTCGACATCTTAGTCACTGAGCTCCACATCAATATTACCAGAACCTCTACCAATTTTAATATCATTAACTTCAGTCAGCAAGTTCCCAAGAGTTTTCTCATACTCCCAGTCATAACGCATCTTCCCCACAAATTATGCATCATCACGTGCAGGTAAAGTATTTTGTGCAATGTTCTGGGTGTCATTGTCCTGGACCACAATTATCCCTTCTTGAGTCATTCTTTCTATCTCCCTTTTCAAAGCACGACAATCTTCAATGCTATACCCTTGGACATTAGAGTGGTACATGCACTGTACAGTAGGATCAAAACCTTTTGCATATGGGTTCGGAGTATTGCCAAGGAGCGGCTCAATCAGGCCAGGTTGTTTTAACTTTTCAAACAAACTTGTGTATGACTCTCCGATTGGCGTGAAATAATTTCTTTGCCTTTGTTCCCCTCTATGCCCCTATTTCCTAGGGATTTTGGGTGCTCGATAATATTGTGCAGGCGAAAGAGTATTATGCAGTGCTGGTGCTCGCCATAAGGAGTGACCCAGTAGATGAACAAACGACTGGGCGATGTTTGGAGGATAATAGTGAGGTGGATTATGTGGAACTCGGGGATAGGTTTGGGGTTGGGGTCGAGGCTGAGTATATTGGTGAGGTGGACCCATTGGGCCATGTCGTGATCCTGAGACAACCATGGCAACATCATCATGTTCTTTCTGACCCAGCAAGCTTTCTGTGTCGTGCTGAATTGCCTGTGTTGTGGATTTTAAGGTAGAATAGCTCATGATCTTGCTTGACTTCAATCCCTTTTCCACCATTTCTCCCATCTTTACCACTTCATTGAAAGGTTTACCAATGGCTGAGATAAAACGGCTGAAATAAGTAGGCTCCAGGGCTTGAAAAAAGTACTCAACCATCTTATCTTCTTCCATCGGAGGATTGACCCGTGCAGCTTGCGTCCTCCATCGGAACCCATATTCTCTAAAGCTTTCACTGGGCTTCTTTTCTACCTTGGTCAGGGACAGGAAATCCGGGACAATGTCTATGCTGTACTAAAAATGCTGAGCATAGGCTTGAGCCAAATTGTCCTATATGTCCATCTGCTGGCATCCTCGGCAGGTGTACCATTCTAGAGCTGCCCCGCTAAGACTCTGGTTGAAGGACGCCATCAGTATTTCGTCCTTTCCCCCGGCACCTCTCATCTTACTTCAATAACCTCTTAGATGGGCTACAGGATCCCCATGTCTATCATACAAGTCAAACTTGGGCATCTTGAACCCGGCAGGCAATTGGACATCAGGGAACAAACACAAATCCTTATAAGCCACACTCACCTAGCTTCCTAACCCTTGCATATTTCTCAATGATTGCTCCAGGCTCTTTAAATTCTTAAACATCTCCTTTTGCTCCGTGTTCTTGGGTGGTTTATCAGTTTCAACATGAGGCTCAAAGTGGGGAGTGTAGGAGTAAGGATCTGGGACTTTGAAGGTGGGTTCCGGGGCATATTATTGGGTATCTGGAGCTTGGAATACGGGCTCGCTAGAGGGTAGCTTGTGGAGGGGGTTCAAAAATAGGAGCAGATGTCGAAGCAGGGTATAAGATTATTTTGGCTGGTGGAGCATGGAAAATTTGGGATGAAGTTCCAGGGTAGGAGTTGTAAGGGGTGAAGCCCGGGGCGGGTTGAGGGAAAAGATCAACAGCAGTAGGAACCTGGGCTTGGGATAATGGTGGGATAGAAGAAGGGTTTTATGCATAGTTGGTAAGGAATGAGGGTGGAGGCCGCCCCTTAGTCCAGGCTTGATACATTTCCGCCATCTGATGTTTCAACCGTCAGACCTCCTCTTTCAGTACTGATTCTGATTCCACAAACTCCCTCGATGGGTCAACAACTCCTGTGTCCAAGTCTTTGCTAGCCATGGCTACCTTGCACTTTGACCTTATGTTGTCTGGATGAATCGCCAAAGTGCCAAAAACTAACCACCCTCTGTTATGATAACAATGAAAGTAACAAAGGGGAGCAAAATAAAGCCAACATGTTAGCGTTAGGGCATTTATCAGATATAAATATCACATTGCGTGCAATGCCCCTAGCAACAATTAATAGTTCTAGAATGGCTTCGAGGAACACAGGGTCATTTGGCATCATCCCAATTCTCTCTTTTCTTTCTATTCTAGCGCTTCTTAGCTTCCTCACTTTTCTTCTTGTTTTTTCTTTCCGATAAACACTCTTTTCTTTCCTCTCACTTCTCAAGTCCCACAACTTCATTCTCTTTTTCTTCTTTTTGTTTTCTTTGCTTCTTCTTCTTCTTCTTTTTTTTGTTTTTGTTTTAAAAAAAGATGCTTCGATCGAACCCTATATAGGTTGCCTACGTATCATGTCCCTTATGAATCAGATCAAGCGTAGTTCTAGAATAAAGTAATGGACAAATAAACTAAAAATAAAATTTTTTTGGATTTTTTATTTTTATTTTCAAATACAAAACATGAAGTACAATAACAAAAGACTCGACAATCTCAACTAGACTAACAGACTCGATACTACTGTACAAGACTAAAAATTAAAAGACAACATAAGATAAAGTAAAAAATAAAAGTTTTCTCAAGCAACTCCTGAATGCAGTGGTCTTGGATATCTGTCATGATCGAGTCCTGGTACATGGATCTACACCTGAATAAGAAAAATAAGACCAAATAGACTAAATGACTCGAGACACTATGTGAGGCCATAACACATCCTATTGGACACATGCAACTCACAAAGGAGGCTGTTTTTGCAAAAATAACTTATGTGGCCAAAGGAGTCTAAAAATGCAATACTCAATTAGGATGACTTCTATGATATGGAAACATCACAAGAAAGCCTAGGTAGCCCCCAACCTTTAGGAAATAGGTATCCAAAATTACTTTGCAATAATGACCTCAATTTGCGGAAACGACAGATATGACCAGGAGTGGCTTGACACATAAATGCAGTAGGGATGGACATTGAAGTAACATGACACCTAATTGTGGACTTAAGATACTAATACATGGGTCTCTGAGGTACCTTTGCAAAAATGCCCCCATTTTGTAGGAACGACCAATGTGGCCAAAAGTGGCTAAACGTGCAAGATATGGCTAAGACCCCGAAAAGCCAAGAACCTAAGACTCACTAAGAAGACCGGACCCTATGTGGGTTACCTATGTATCCCGTCCCGAAAGACGAGAATCAGGTATGCGTAGTTCGGGAAGATTGGATATGAGAGAAAGCTTAAAAAAAGACACTAATTTGGAAGAAAAAAAAGTATTTTTTTTTATCTTTTTGAAAAATAATGGAAAATGGAAAAACTTTTTGGATTTTATTTTTCTCCCTTTTTTTAATTTTTGGAAAATGATGGGAAACTGTAAAAAAAATTTAGATTTTTCATTTTCATTTTTTTGATTTTTTAAAAAATGATGGAAAATATAAAATCTTTTTGGATTTTCTTTTTCTACCTTTTTTTAATTTTTGGAAAATAATGGAAAAGTGTAAAATTTTTTTGAATTTTCTTTTTCATTTTGATTTTTGAAAAATGGTGGGAAAGTACAAAATCTTTTTGAATTTTCTTCATTTTCATTTTTTTATTTTTGGAAAACTATGAAAGAAAAATGCGAGTGGGCCCTACGTGCTTTATTTTATACTTCACTCTCAAATAGCATTGGTCCGCCAAATAACCCATTTACCCTCAAAGACTGCAACATGTAGCACATAGGGATGATTAAATATCTTTTTTGGGTCATAAGCCCATTTTGACATAATTTGGATAGGCCTCCTACAACGGGATACAGTGCTTGGGACCGAACCCTGCTAGGTTTAAATGATATGATGCACATAAGTATGACCTAAAGGCTGACCTACGGTTGTTCACTAGACGAGGCAATTCGGGGTGGCACGTGGTCGATGGCGGCTGCTCTAGCTGTCCGCTCACTCCACGCTCCCACGCCACCCCCTAAAGATACGGGTGACTCACAAAAAAGCCGTGTACGCTTAAACGTACTACGGAAGACTTGTTGCAGAAAGAAGACCCATGGTTATGCAAATGATGATAATTTTTAAATCAGTAACACATAAAAGAAACATTATAAACAAATAAGCAGCTAGCAAATAATAAAAAGGCATAAACTAAATAAAAATCAGAATAAGCAAACAAAACACATAAAAATCTCAACCTAATAACCTGAAAGCTAACAATATCAAGTACTAGCTCGAACATGCAACTCTCCAGCAGAGTCGCCAGAGATGTCACACACTTTTTTTACAACTTCCACTAACCCCTCTTAAATATAAATAAAAGGATTTAGTAAATCTCAAAAAGGTTTTAATTAAAAAGTGACAAAATTGATGGTGTTCAAAACGATTAACTCAGAGTCACCACCTGACATTGATTTCGGTGTGCCAGGTCACCGTTTTTTTTAAAGAATGATTTTTCCTTTTTAAAACACTTCAGACTCTAAAACTAAGTCTGCACCAGAGATTTGGGTAAGGGGGGTTCATTTGACTCGGGAAGAAGGTGTTAGGCACTCTCCAAGTCCCGTGAAGGTCACGGTTGCATACTTGATCTAGTCGGCTTTTAAAATATTCAATTGAGGTAGAAAGCACAAAAAAGGGAAAATAAACACAAAAGAGGCTCGGGGTCTTCCCCACCTAAATAAAAGAAAAAGAAAAATGAAAATTAAGTAAAAATACTACAAGTTTCTACTTTTGCCTCCAAATACAAATACTTCGGGGTATACCCCGGATAAAATATATACAAATCCTTCGGGATATTCTCCGGATAAATTTAACTAAGGAAACGATCTCTTGCCTCGAAATTAAAAGCAAACAAATAGAAAAATCCTAAGATTGCCTACCCAAATGTTATCGACCTAAAGCATGCTCCTAAAGTTAAATTGGTTATAAATCTACCTAAATGAGAAATTAAGAACATTAAACAACTTCTGTTTTGCCTTATTCCACAACTTTTAGATCCAATTGTTATTTTAAATCACATCTTCCAAACCGTTCTTTTAAATTCAACAACTGACAGTTCCATTTCCAATTCAAAGTAAGCATACGATTTGAATAACTAAACGTGCGATTTCAATTCACTCGCAATCAATTCAAGCAAACATATGGGCGGGCACATTCAAAATCATAGAGAACAAGTCACAAAATCGAATCACCAAGCAGGTAGTTAACACTAGAATGAGTAAATGATTGAAGTATTGAACCTTATCGTGCGAAACTTTTCAATTAATCGAGATAGCGCAAGAATAACACCTCGGATCTACCGAATCCAATCGCAAAAATACAGCAGCAATAGAAATCAAACCGGTACCGCGAACCAGCAACAATACTCGGACGACGCTGGAAAGCTCAAACAAGAATAACGAACTGACTCAAAGAGTAACAATCTTTTGATTACAATAATCACACATGGGGGGAAACCAGATCGAAAACCTGATGCTTACTTCTCACTCAAATTCCATGAATTGAAATCGAGAGTTGAAGTGAGAATGGCAACAAAAAGAGCTGACTTCCTTTTTGTTTGTATTTTTAAACTTGAAATCTAAACTAGGAAGACTAGAATTTTTATATCTCTATCTATCTGTGTGTGTCAAGGTTTTTTTCAGTGGATGGCGGCCAGATTTGGTGGTTAGTTAGGGATGTGCAAATAGAGATCGAGATGGGGTCGTTTTGTGTGAGGTGTTGTGGTTGTGGTGGTAAGTGAGGGTGAAGGGGTGTTCTCTAGGGCTTTTATAGTGTATATGAAGAAGAAATGTTAGGATATAAGGGTTAATTGGGCCAAGAAGATTGGGCTTGGTGATTGAGTTATAAATTTAGCTTTTAATTTCATACTTCTTGCAAATTTGGCTAAAAATATTAATTTTTTTTCTAAAATAATACCATAAAAATGTAAAATTAATCCTAATTAACTAAAAGAACTATATTATAACATGAAATTATTTTTTATATTTTCAAGGATTATACTAAAACTAAAATGTGTAAAAAATAATATTCTTCTAAAAATACCTAATACCTTAATTAAATAGAGAAAAATGAAACTATTTTTGTATTTTTTAATTTTATGATAAAAATAATGTATAAAAGTCAAAATTAATTGAAATAACTATATTAGACCTAAACTAAATATTTAAATACTAAAGTATGTAAAATCTTGGGGAGGGTCAAAAATCACATATATACACCTATGTGAGTATGAAGTGTAAGCCACTTTAAGGGGAATGAACGTAAAAGCCCATTCGCTAAGCACTCATGAAACCAGGCAGTGTTCATGGCTGAAATGAACACAACCGTGAGAACCAAAGACGGTTAAGGATTGATTATGTGACTTATGGTTGTCTAGGTATACACCAAAGCTCGACGGTTCAAAGATATTAAATCTACCAATTGACCGTGAGTATATCCGGCATAATTTCACTATGGAAAGTTCAAAGGAAAACCAACTTATCTTGACGCGATTAATCCTTACTTGTGAATCACATAGTATTTTCGTGCACGTTTTTTCACATATGTCCATTCCCCATTTATGTTGAGGATTGTTGTGTTTTTCTTTAAAGGGTGTGAATGGGAAATGGAAGAGGTACCTTTTGGATTGTACCTCTCCATCTCACCCTTCCTTTGTCTATAAATTTAGAGGCTTGGCCTCATTTTTCAGACAAGGAAAATCTAAAATCTTCTCCTGTCTTTTCTACATTGTTGCATTATTTTCTAAATAAACATAAGTGTCATGCATGATTTGCTCCGCTTGTTGAGTTCACTGATGTTCTAGGATTCGAAGTTTTGCTATCACATAATAGTTATTCCGTTCTATCTTGGAAGGAATTAATTTGTATACCTTGGGGAACAGTGAGGGGATAAATTCCTTAAGGACACATTATGCATTCATTGGGCTCGGAATTATTTTACGATTTGTTTATTGAACAAATGTTTGTTTGCTGCTCTGATTTTCTGATTTTGAATACAGTAATACCAACAATAATAGTCACCTAAGGGTAAAATAATACCATACTAACACTAATACTACTGAAATAAGAAGACATGAGGAAACACTCGACTGCCTACTAACCTTCTACCTTAATCCTCAACCTCCACACCCTCCTACCAAGGGTCATGCCTTCGGTTAGCTCAAACTGCATCATGTTCCGCCTCATCACCTCTCCCAAGACTTGTTTGCCCTACCTCTACCCCTCCTCAGATCCCCCAAGGACAACCTCAAGCACCTCCTAACTGGGGCATTCGTGCTGCTAAATTTAATATGCCCGAACCATTGAAGCATCGCCTCTGACATCTTATCCTCCACGGGGACCACTCCCCACCTTGTATCTATAACTTCATTCCAAATTTTATCTAACTTATTACACCTACGTCTCAATTCTTTAAATATATCATCATTTTTTATAGGCACCGTTTTACCTCTTAAAGTGAACGAAGAAAAATGGGAAGATAGATAGGGACAGCGAGGGCCGAGGGTGCTAAGGAAAGGGATGCTCAAGTCGGCCATGGATATGTTGTTAAAAGGTAAAGTCAAACTTTCTTTAATCTTTTCAACGACTAAAGAAATTTCGGCTACCCAATATTATATAGTACTATAATATCAGATTCTGAAAGAGACAGAGAATAAAATGGTCGCACAAGAGAGACAACAGCAGGGCTAATCAATTTTTGGACGGAAAATTAAAAAATAGTCAACGTTTGCGAAGCTATTAAAAATAGTTATTATTTTGTTAAATCATAGAAATTTTCAGCATAATATGCTTATTTGTGGAGCTCCTACACATAAATTTCCAACGTATTATATTGGAACTCCGCCATATTATACTGGAATCTCATATGTAAAAAATTCAAACTGCGGCATATTAGCTGAAAAATTTCCTAATTTTTAATGGTGCTTTTTTTCCTCAAATCTTATCTTTACATAAAACGTGGCTAAATTTCGATTACTTTTGAAACTGCTGTTATTTTTTAATTATTAGTTATAAATTTGGCTATTTCTGAATTTTTCCTATATTTATATTATATTTGATTGGAATTACCGTATTAGATAAAATAAATTTTGTATCGAAATCTTGGTATTATTTATCCATATAAGATATGGGATCAATTATATCGTTTTTCTAGACCAAACGACCCCTAGTTTTTTTTTTACTTTCGTCTTTTCGTTATATCACTATTTTCACAAAAGATTGATAAAATATAAACATAAAAATGGAAAATAAACATAAAAGATAGATAAATAAAACACAAAAAATCTTTGTAAAATTATTTTCTTCGATTCAAATTATAATCGCACAAAATCCACGACCTGTTTGCCACTTGGCCAACTTTTTACCTACTCCCTCTTTCTTATCTTCCTCCACACGTGTCTATTCCCATATAAGTTCACAACTTTTTGTGAAGCATAATGTCTCACGTGTCGGCTGAAAAAGAAAGTACCATAATTATTTCACTCTTTAAAACCAATATTCTAAAGCATAAATGAGTAAAAGATGAAAAAAATTAAAGAAAAATGAGTTTCTTTAATTTCTGTATTATATCCTCGACTAATTTGAATTTATACCGTATAAGACTCTTTAAGACGGGATACATTCCTTACTAGAATCTTTTTACATTTTATATATTCGAATCTGAAACCTCCGATTTAAGTATCGAAAAAATTCATGCCACCCCACCTAAAAACATCATTTTCATATAGAAAAAGTTATAAATTAGAGACTAAAAACATCATGTTTCTCGGTTTAATGGTTAAATCTTTAGCAAATCATATTTAGAAGAATCTAAGGATTAGACATATATCCTCGTACAAAATTAATAAGAACACCGACACGTTTATCTCGACAAGAATAGAACACACGATTGCTACTAATAATGTCCATCTTCTTTGAACTTGATTGAGCTATAAGTGCATATTAATCATGTACAATGTAATTATTATGTCAAATTTATGATATGACAACGTCCAACGTGTCGACACTTTAATTCACATAAATTTCTCAAATTTAAAGTTAATTTCTTTGCAATGTACTATTTCCTTTGTTCATTTTACGTGATGGTGGTCTCTATTTAGTTTGGCAAATAAAATAGACAAAATTTTGAATCCATGTCGTGAATAACACATCACTTTGAACACCATAAATTATTGGATTATATTATTTAATTGTGTTAAGAATATTCAAAATATAATATATAACTATATAAATAATATTTAATTTATGTATGCAATATAATTTTTCGGCGAAGGGTGTCTTGACATAGGGCAGTTACCCACTGATTGTTTGTCTATATGCTTAGTTAGTTAATTTTACCCTAAAGCAACCCAAGTGTGTTTTCATTTCCTTTGGGCTTTGACCACCCACTATCCGGGAGAAATTCAAAAATAGCCAGATTTATCACTGGTCATTGAAAAATAGCCAATTTTTAAAAGTCATTGAAATTTAGCCACTTTAAATCTGAGCGAAAACACTGTTCAAAATCCAGAAAAGACGCCAGCAAATTTTACGGGAGTTCCAACATAAGTATGCTTGAACTCCAGTAAATTTTACGGGAGTTCCAAGATAACTATGCTGCAACTCCCGCAAATTTTACGGGAGTTCAAGAATAATTATGCTGGAACTCCAGTAAATTTTACGGGAGTTCCAGCAAGTATAATTGTCCAGTATAATATACTGGAGTTTGGAGCACTGTTGCTCCAGTCTCCCGCAAATTTTACAGGAGTTAGCAAAGTATACCGGTCCAGCATAATATGCCGGAGTTCGTATACAAATGCACCAGAACTCCCGTATATTATTCTGGACCGGTCCCTATTGCAGCAAAATAGTGGCTATTTTTCATTGACTTGATAAACGCTGGTTATTTTTCATTGACCAATGTGAAAACTGGCTATACCATGATATTTTAACCCCACTATCCCTACCCCTTTCTCCGGTTAATGAAAATTTTACCTTCTGTAACAAAGGTATATATTTTATTTTTTATAAAATTAAAATTATTTTAAAATATTATTTTTTATAGTTACCTTTTATATTTTATAGCAAAAAGTATTTACATACTACCATTAAGGCATGAAATAAGGCATGAAATACACTATTTTTATTTTTTTTTCTCTCTTAGATAGCTAGACATATTTATCTTTAAGGTGATTGTCGTTACTATATTAATGAATACATGGCGCGAATACATGTGCGTACATGGACTGTCCTGATTTTAGACGTTTTTTACTGCTGTATTCAAGAATACAGCAGCTCGAATACATGTGAATACACGCGTGTACAGCTGGATTGCCCCGATTTTAGGCGTTTTTTATTGTGTATTCATGAACACAACGCGAATACATGTGAATAATGCGCGTACAGCTGGACTGTCATGATTTTAGGCGCTTTTTGCTGATGTATTAATTCATGAACACATGACGCGAATACATATGAATACATACGCGTACAATTGAATTACCCTGATTTTCAGGCGATTTTTCTGCTGTATTCAAGAATACAACAATACAAACACAGTAAATACAGTACCGTAACAACTGAATAGTAGTTATAGAAAGTAATTATGCATGCAATAACTATAGAAAGTTAATAGCCAATAAACAATAGTGGTATGAAAATTCCTCTCAATATAGTCATACCCAATATTTACAACAAACTATGATAACTTGAAACAAATATCCAATACGGATAAGTTTTTATCTATCCACCACAAAACCCAATAAAGAAGAAGAGAGGCAACGCATGTCAGATTAGTTATAAAAATTCCAGTAATATTAATTTAGGACATTTAACAGTAATTTTGTCTTATTGTCAGTGTATGTAAGTGAAAAATATAATAATAGTAGCATAGAATATTACTATAATCCAGATTAAAAGAGAAAAGAAAAAAAGACATAGATATATATATTAGAAACTCTTCCGTTGTGTCACTCAAAGAATCAATTCCAGTATCTTCTCCAATTAACATGAAATACAAGAAAACTCTCCTTTTCTCCAATTAACGTGTAATTTTAGACTGTGAATCTTTAGGGTTTAATTGTGCTGTTTATAATATATGATTACATATTATTGACTAATTAAACCAAAAAACTATAGTGATGAATTTTGATAATTTTGTGTTCTTGTTTCTTCCTTCAATAGCTCCAAAGATTTTCAATATATGAGGGATCTCCTCTTGAATCTTCCCATGTTGATGAGTTTATTCTTGGAGGGCTCATCATCATTGCCTCCGCCATATCAACAATCAAATTAGGCATATAAAATACATCATCTTCATCTACATATTTCCCTCCTATAAAAAAAATAAAAAAAATGTTAGGATCGAAATAAGTAGGTGTAATACGAAAGCTAACAAAGTAAACCTTCAACGACAATAAATCAGATAACAAAAAAAAAATATACTTAACGTAGTTCGGTCAGTTAAATTATATAGCAAAAGAGAGAAAAATACTTAACGTGGTTCGGTCAGTTGACCTACATCCACAGACAAAGATGAACAATCCACTATATAAAGAGAGTACAGAATATTAATAGAACAACCTCACAATAAAGAGGCAGGCTAAGTGGCTAACACTTGCCCAAAAAATTCTCTCCTAACAAGACTTTCAAACCCCTTATGGATACTACACTGAGTGAGAATAAAGGATCGTTAATTTATAGAAATCAAATATTTTCCTCCTACAAAAAGACTAGCCAAATATATACCGAAAGAATTAGATTTTTTTTTTTGTAATAGGAAAATCAATTATGGAAAATACGTTGCTCTTCCTTTAAGATACAGAAAAATTAAATATGGTAAGAAAATTAGGACAAACGCCTAACAGAAGAGCATATTATATGCATAGGAGTAATTAATATTATTACCTATTTGCATGTTATAACTTTCCGACGAAGGAAATTCAACTGAATCCCCTTCAATACATGTAGCTCCGCCGCCATTGCTTTCTGATAACTGATCATCATTACCTTGCACACCCACCACTGTGCCATCTCCGGCTTCATTCTTCATCAGCGCGGCTGCCATTGCAGCCGCGCTTTGTATATCTGCCGGAGATGGTGAGGGAGGGAGCTGTGGATAGAAATTGACATGACATGGGAAGTTTAGTACAACATTATTACTGCCTTTTAAAGCTAAGGCAGCAACATCATAGGCAGCAGCTGCCATTTCTGGAGTAGGAAATGTCCCAAGCCATATTCTTGTAGATTTACGTGGCTCTCTAATTTCAGACACCCATTTCCCACTTCTACAACGTATTCCTCTATACACAGGATGTTTGGTGTTTGTTCTTGTTGACTGTTTGTTTTCAACTACAACGTTTGATAGGTCAGCCATATATATGTGTGTCGATATGTCGGATTTAACTTATATACACTGATAGTATAACTGATTTTTCACTTTATCACTGCACTAAAGTTAAACACCGAGCTATATATATGTGTCTGCACACACAGAGAGGCGACGCTAAAATTTAAAGTTTCAGAGTTCGGGAATGTGTTTCTCACTAGCTACTTATACATAAGGGAATATGATATTGGTATATAATTAAGCAGAAGTTGTGAGATATAAATATGTCTACTTAAAAAAAAGTGAAAGCGTGGGCAATTCGTGGTTAAGTTGCTATGAAAAGTTTTTATTTGTTTTCTTGTGACAAAAATGGCACACGTAATTGGAAAGAACTAGCTTTTATATAATAACAGCTGTTATCTATTAGTATGCTTAATCTATTTTCATGCTGGCAATA
>MU756617.1:27755-52103 GCA_026770625.1 Nicotiana glauca | reverse complement strand
AAGCGAGGCGTACCTCCACCCTTAGAAAAATCAGGAGGAATTCACCTCTAATAGGAGTGCTCAGCTACGTGTATGTTTGTACAAATATTTCTAACATAATTTTACCAACCAACAAACATAAAAAGGAGGACGGACCGCCCGTACGATGTTCCCTCACAACTCCCAAGCGGTAACGTTCATACAAGTAAACAACCCACAATCACAATAGAAACAAATAGGAATGCCTCAATAGCCCGTCACAACTCTATACAATCAATCCCTGACNCACACGTGCATAAAAATGTCCCACCTTATTCCGCCACATGCGCAACCCACATATAAGCATATAACATATCCCGCCTTATTACGTCGCATATGCAAAACATCAATAACAACAATAGCACGGCAAAGACCTCGTGCAACCTTTCAACAACAACCACACAGCAGAAACCTCGTGCATCACAATATCAACAACCGCACGGCAGAAACCTCATGCATCACAATAGCAACAATTTAACAGGGTGGAAATCTGACAAGAATGATAAATGCAGTAGTGTAATAAGGCAAATCAACGAAACAATAATAACTACCAGGATAAAACAGAAACACAGGGTAAACAAGTCAATCTCAAATAGCAATGAAGGTCTCCGAGGACACCGTCCTGTAGCCCTCTCCTCAACTGTTCAATGGATCTCCCGGGATACCGTCCCGTAGTCCCAAAATAAAAGTGCAGGGGGATCTCCCGGAATACCGTCCCGTTGTCCCAAAATAAAAGTGCAGGGGGATCTCCCGGGATACCATCCCGTAGTCCCAAAATAAAAGTGCAGGGGGATCTCCTGGGATACTGTCACGTAGTCCCAAAATAAAAGTGCAATCACAGCCAGAAACAAACCAAGGGATAAATATGAAAAACGGAGTAGCAGATAGAACTAGCCTAGCATGCTTCACGTAGTACAATTAAACAACTTAGCGATTAGGCAATTATATCAGGTAGACATGCTTTCCTAGCCTAACACAAGTAATAGGCTTCAAGTAATATAAAGCAAATAAGAAAGAAAGTTAAATGTTAACAACTTAAGTGAAACAGGATTTTCATCAATCGGCTCAAGTACAACTTCATATTCGGTGATTACAAGGATCTAAAAGCCTAAAGGATCAATCTATCACAAATAAATCCGAACACGCACTCGTCACCTCGCGTGCGAGGAATAAAATCAACATAGAAGACTCAAATCCTAAGGGGAAGTCCCCCACACAAGGTTAGGCAAGATACTTACCTCGAACCGGCTAACATCAACTAGCAAACACGTTCTTGCCACGAGTTCTTGACTCCAAATGGCCCAAATCTAGTCAATTAAATCACACATTGTAAATAATATTGCAAATAACTGATTCCACTATAAAATTTAGAGCTAGGGCGCGAAAATAGGTTAAATGACCAAAATGCCCCTCCAGCCAACGTCTCGGAAACAAACAGTTTTCACATTTTCAGAACCCTCGTATTCTCACGAGTCCACCATATAAAAATCTCCCAAATCGGAGGTCAAATGCCCATTCAAATCACAATAACTAAGTCTAAGAAGTTTCATCCAATTTTCCACAATTTTGACCTTGAATTCGAATTTAAATGGCGGATTTAACTAGATATTGATAGAAAATAACTAAATGAGGTTAAAGAAACATTACCCACTAATCTTCTCTTCAAAATCCACCCAAAACCGCCTTCTCCCGAGCTCCCAATTGATTTTTCAATTTTTGAAACAAACCCTTGAATTATTCTATTTCATACCAGTGATTTCGCGTTGCGGTCCAGATGTGGTCCCTCTTTTGCAGAAAAACAACCGCTTCTGCAGTTTCCTTAAACTTCCCAATTTCCGCTTCTGCGATTCTCTCATCGCAGAAGCGAGTGCGCTTATGCGGAAATTCCTTCGCTCCTGTGGCTCCTGCCCAACAGTCCTCCATCGCTTTTGCGGCTCCGCTTCTGCGGTTCCACTTCTGCGGTTACCAAGCCGCAGAAGCGAAAATATCAGTAGCCCTGCTGCAAATTTTCCTTCTAATTCTAAACTTTGCCCGTTGAGCATCCGAAATACACCTGAGGTCCCCAGGACCTCAACCAATCACACACACAAGTCATATAACCTAACACGGACTCGCTCAAAGTTCCAAATCACATAATACAACATCGAAACGACGGATTTAACCAAAAATCAAGCTTATGAACTTCCAAATCTTCAAATACGCTTTCGATAAAAAACCTAACCAAATCACGTCCGATTGACCTGAAATTTTGCACACACATCCCAAATGACACGACGGAGCTACTGCAACTTCCGAAATTCCATTCCGACCCTCGGATAAAAAACTCACTATCGGACCGAAGACTTCGAAAATTCAACCTTCGGCATTTCAAGCCTAAATTAGCTACGGACCTCCAAAACACATTCTGAACACGCTCCCAACCCCGAAATCACCTAACGGAGCTAACGGAACAATCAAATTTCCATTCCGAGGTCGTCTTCATGCTGTTCTAACTACGGATCACTTTCTAACAGATAATCTCTCATTTAGGGACTAAGTGTCCCCAAAACTCTTTGAAGTTCAAAACCAAACATCCCGGCAAATCAAAATAGCAGAATGAACTTAGGGGAAACAGTTAATAGGGGATCGGGGCATAAATTCTAATAACGACCGGTCGGGTCGTTACAATTTAACTCAAAAGTGATGGGGGTATCTTACCTCAACATTGACGACAAAATCCTCTCTTGAAGCTCCCCAAAAATCGCCCAAGCCATGAAGAAATGGGAGAAATGAACTCAATCCCACGATTTAAAACAAGGTTCTGCCTCCAGCGCTTTCCGCTTTTGCGGTCCAGCGATTGCTTCTGCGGTCCCGCTTTTGCGGAAATCCAGGCCGCTCCTGCGGTCTCTCAAATCACCCGACCAACCGCTTCTGCGGTCTACCCATCGCAGAAGTGATTTCGCTTCTGCGGAACAAAATTCGCTTCTGCGGTTACTGGCCAATCGTCCACTTTCCGCTTCTACGTCTGCCAAGCCGCTTCTGCGGCTCCAAAACTACAAAAGCGAAAATACCAGAAGCAGCAGGCCTAAAATTTCATAAGTCTAAAAACTCTCCGTTTGGCCACCCGAACTCACCCCGAGGCCCCCGAGACCCCAACCAAACCTACCAACCAATCCCAAAATACATTACGGACTTGCTCGAGGCCTCAAATCATAACAAACAACGCCAAAACCATGAATTACACCCCGATTCAAGCTTTATGAACTTTGAACCTTCCAACTTCCATTTCCGATGCTTAAACCTATCAAATCACGTCCGATTGACCTTAATTTTTGCACACAAATCATATTTGACATTACGGACCTACTCCAACTTTCGGAATTGGATTCCGACCCCGATATAAAAAAGTCAACCTCCGGTCAAACTTCTCAAAAACCTTCAAATTCTATCTTTAGCCAAATGGCTTCAAAATGACCTACGGACCTCCGATTTCACTTCCGATCGCGCCCCCAAATCCAGAATCACCATACGGAGCTATTCACAATCTCGGAATCCCAAACGGACATTGATGACGCTGAAATGCACTCCAAGCCAAACTTAAGAAATTTCTTCCAAACAACAGGCGCCAAAATGCTCCCAAGTCATCCAAAACCCAATCCGGGCATACGCCCAAGTCCGAAATCATCATACAAACCTACTGAAACCTTCAGATCCTGATTCCAAGATCGTTTACTCAAAATTCCAATCCTAGTTTATTCTTTCAACTTTAAGATTCTCAAATGAGAATTTTCATCTAAATTTAACTTCGATCTTCCTGAATTTAAATTCCGACCATGCGAACAAGTCATAATTTCTGAAATGAATCTGCTCATGGCTTCAGATTGCTGAACAACGCACTAGGGCTCGAAACGACCGGTCTGGTCGTTATAATAATAAAGGGAGTTATTTCCTACTTAAAGTGACAATCGAAATAGGATTTATTTAAACAATTCAGAGTCCACACTTGGGAGATTTATGATGTCCCAAGTCACCGGTTTAGAATCCCGAATCAAGGAAAAGATTGACTCTGTTTAACAGTCCTCGAACCAGAAATCCGAGTAAGGAATTCTGTTAACCCGGGAGAAGGTGTTAGGCATTCCCAGGTTCCGTGGTTCTAGCACGGTCGCTCAACTGTCATATCTGGCTTAATTATCTAATTTTATACAATTATGAAACTATGTGCAAATTTTAACTTTTTAACCGCTTTTATTCATATTTTTTTTAGAAGATTGCAACGTCGTTAAAATACGTCTCGAACCACGTCACATAAATGCACCTGTGATTTTTGACATATTTTAACTTCGTTGGGATTTGGATTTGGGTCACATAAATGTGCACCCGAATTTAAGAAAGTAAATTTATTAAACACATGCTTAAAGTAACTACGCGTTTGGACTTTGCGAGGGTCATGGAATTTGCTAAATGACACGCCTCGAGTTATAAGGATCAATTCAAGATTAAATAAAGCGAGGGCCATACATTTAATATTTTATTTGGCATGTCACGCCCCAATTCTAATTCAAAAGCTTGTTAAGGGACAAAATTTTTAAGAGGATTAGTAAGTTATGATCACTACGGAAATAGCTCTACGTACATTTTATTGGACACTGTCCAACCTCTTGGTCTACCAAATTGTTGATGACTCCAGATAGTAGAACAAATTTGGACATTTTACCGTAACGAATGAACAAAAACATGAGCATTAAGAAAAAGTTCACAATGTAAAAGCCAAGGAAGAAGAGAAGGCGTCAACCCAATTTTGAAACAAAACACAAGAGACTAACGAAATAATTACAGTTCTCATCACTACTCTATATTAGTAATTAAATAAAAATAATTTATGTAAATATATGCGAATTTTTCCATTATGTAAATATATGCCTTCAAACTTAGCCTCTAGCCTTCCAGGTAATTTGCATTAAAACAAAACAAAAAGAAAGATAGAACAAATTTAAATAGACAAAAAGCCCTTGAAATCATTAGTCCACGTTCGACAAATCCAGTACCTCAACCAACTACAAAAATCAACTATACAACAAACTATTTCTTCGAATCAACAAATCAACCAACGTCTTAATACGAAAAACTATGAGCTACGATGTAAAGTTAATTCCAAGCTAAAATAAACTAAACAAGACATAAAATATTATTATAATAATAATAAGAAGAATAATAATAATGACAAGAATCATGATCGAATTAGTCTACTCCAGCAAATAACATTTGATCCGAATGCAAAATCATGCATAGCACAGGAGTGCAACAAACGAAATACTTTTTACACTTTCATCTTCAAAACCAAATATCTTACAACTACCAAATCAATTCCCGGAATTCAACCACTACTACTCTTATTATACTTTCAACTACACCAAAACATAGTAAGGGAGCGGAAACGCACCAGAAAATGACACCAAACAGAATAGGGACCCGACAACCTCGAACGTCTCCAACGCTCAAACCCGAACAACTCAACGAACGGACTTCAAAATGGACTCTATGAACTTGAAGAAGAGGAGCGTCAATGGAGGAGGTGTTTTTGGGTGTTCAACGGCTGAGGAAGATCAGTCCATGGTTGGGAGGGACGTTGGAAGGTTGGAGGTCCTGCTGCTTCGAGACAGAAGAGGAACAACTAGGGGTCTTTGCTTTTGGTTTGTGCTGTTGCAGAAGACGCTGAAGATCTAGAGGTCTTTGACGCTGTTTTCTAATGAAGGTCCTGATTCTCTATAGAATAATAAGAAGAAGAAACGATGGGTCCTTTGGGGTGGTGGGCATCGGAGAAGACGATGACAGGAGGGGTCGGTTTGTAATTTGTCTCCTGTTGCGCTTCCCCCTTTGATTTTCAGGCATTATTTTTGTATCCCCCTCAGATTATTTTTAAATATTATTTATAGGTAAAGTCTAGGTTTAGATGTAATTTTGTATATTTGTCAATTAGTCCCTAGGTCCTTTTGTGTTAAGTCCTTAAGGTCTTTTTATTTATTTTTTATCCCAAAGAATAGTCTAGAAGGGTCCCTAGACTACATAAAGAATGTTATATATATATATATATATATATATATATATATATATATATATATATATATATATATATATATATATATATATATATATATATATATATTATTTATTATTTTTTTAATTTTTTTTATATTTTTTAATTTTTTTAAGAATAAGATAGAAATACTACACAATGCCGAAGCTAATCTTAATTAATTAAACTAGACATTGAAACTATTTTTATATTTTTTTTGAAATTATATGAAGATAAAAACAATGTACTATTTTTTGTATTTTCTTTCAAAATTTATGAAAAATACATAAACTAAAATATTTTTTGTAATTTTTATTTTTCTTGTACTAAAATAAAGTAAAAAGTCAAAATGAGTTGAAATAGCTATATTAGGCCTAAATCGAATATTTACGTGCTAAAATATAAAAATCTTGGGGAGGGTCAAAAATCACATGTCTCCAGTTGAAACATCAAATAAGAGCGCGATACAACCCGTGACACACCCGAGGCCCCCGGGACCCCGACCAATCACACCAACCAGTCCCAAAACACATTACAGACTTGCTTGAGGCCTCAAATCACATCAAACAATGCTAAAATCATGAATCAACCCCCAATCCAAGCTTTATGAACTTTAGAACTTCCAACTTTTACTTTCGATGATTAAACCTATCAAATCACGTCCGATTGACCTCAAATTTTGCACACAAGTCATATTCGATATTACGGACCTACTCTAACTTTCAAAATCGGATTCGGAACCCGATATTAAAAAATCCACTTCCAGTCAAACTTCTCAAAAACCTTCAAATTCCTATCTTTAGCCAAATGACTCCAAAATGATCTACGGACCTCCGAATTTACTTCTGATCGTGCTCCCAACTCCAGAATCACCATACGGAGCTGCTCCCAGACGCGGAATCCCAAACGGACATCGATATCACTAAAATGCACTTCAACCCAAACTTATGAAATTTCTTTCAAAATGCTACTTTCCACAATAGGCGCTAAAATGCTCCCGATTCATCCAAAACCCGATCCGGACATACGCCCAAGTCCGAAATCATCATACGAACCTGTTGGAACCTTTGGATCCCGATTCTGAGGTCGTGTACTCAAAATTCCAATTCTTAGTTAATTTTTTCAACTTTAAGCTTCCGAAATGAGAATTTTCTTTCCAAATAAACTCAGAACTTCCTGAAACTTAATTCCGACCACGCGTATAAGTCATAATACCTGAAATGAAGCTATTCATGGCCTCAGACTATTGAACGATGTGCTAGAGCTCAAAACGACCGATCTGGTCATTACAAAAAAAAAGAATCCAGACCGTTGATCAAAATTGATCAACGGCCAAGATTCAATCAGATTGGGTCGGGTAGCTCTGGAAATTTGGCTTGGGTCTGTTGGGCTGGTTTAATTAGGGGATATGAGTTGGTTCAATTTAGGCTACATTAGAAAGCCAAAATCTGGCTATAAGTTAAATAGTCCTTTTTCCCATTTAATTTATAAAATTAGTAAATAAATTTTTAAAAACTAATTAAAAAAACTAAAATGATTTATAATATATAATTAAAAATTTAAAAATATAAAATCCCATTTTATAAACATGAGGCGAATTTAAACCTAAAAATGGCTAATATTGTAATTATACAATTTTATACTTAAAATACTAAATAAATTTGTAAAAATATGTAAAAAAAAAGAAAATTTAGCTATATTTTAGTATAAATTTGAGAATCCAACAAATGAATCACCAAAATGATAATTTTGATAACAATTATTGGTTTTTTTCTTGATAAAATAGGGCAGTAAATTGGTTTAAACATCTTTGAAAAATTAAGAAAAAATAATAAAACATTGGGATATACTTATATATGTCTATATAGGCTATTTTGAGGGTATTTTGCATATTTAAAAATATAGAAAAAAATTGGGTATCAACAACTTCTTTTCACCCAAAACAAATTGTGTCATGACCTATTTCCATAGTAGGTCATGAAGGCGCCCAACACCGTTGCCGGGCAAGCCAAGTGCGGAAAATATTTCTAACTTCTTATATTAAATATTATCAGAATATAAGTGAGATGAATACTCCAGTTAGATTCAAAACGAAAGTGATAGGTAAAGTGAGTAACATAATAATACAACCCAAAAGTAAGTCTAATAATGTGTGTATGCTAAGACCCGGTGTCATGAGTACGGGCATCTAGTAGAATATACAAAAGAATCTCTCTATCCTACTGTCTAAGATAAAGAAAGACAACAAAAGTAAAGGAAGACTCTATCCGGCTGCTGAGCGGCGTAGGAAGGAAGCAACTCTCCGTGAAAGTCTCTGCCACAAACTCAAGGGCGCACACCAGACCGGTAACCAGATGTATCAGCCTCAGAACCTATACAATTAATACAGAAGTGTAGTATGAGTATATAAATAATATGTACCCAGTAAGTATCCCGTCTAATCTCGAAGAAGTAGAGACGAGATTTCGACTTGATACTTACTTGGGTCCAGATAATATAATATCAATGTGCTATGCTAAGCATGAAAGTCTCCAATATTTAACAGGTTATAATGAAAAGCAATACTCAGGTTCTTGGCCTTATTTCAGTTTCCATTCACTTTTTTCAATTTCTAAGCAAGTAGGCATGTCATGTCTAGGCATCAACATATATATATATATATATATATATATATATATATATATATATATCATGCGCAATCAAGCCGAGGTCAACGGCCCGCCCCAACAGAAAATATACTGTGCACTGCTGAGGGTCGAACGACACAAACCATAGATGCATCTACTTTCACCGAGGCGATCGGCCCGCTCCATAAATATCAAGAAAATATCAAGAATGCACGCAAAGGCTCATGTATATACAAGGAAACTCTTACAAAGTTCAAGAAGTTCATATGTTCACTTTTTTTTTTTATTTCTATCAAGTCTAGCATATTATAAATGATCATATTGACAATTTAAATAGAAGAAAACTCCAAATTAGGCATAATGTGGGTCCTAAACTACCCAAGCAATTAATATCATAGTAGCTACGCACAGACTCTTGTCACCAAATACGTACGCAGACCCCGTATTTAATAGAAAATTCTCATTTATTATACCTATAGGGACAATTCCCTCTTACAAGGTTAGAAAGGAGACTCATCTCGCTCCAAAGTGCACTTCCAGTTACCAAGAACGAGCCCAAGTCCTTAATTCGAAGCCGAACAATCCCAAACTAGTTAAACAAAGTAAGAACTAGTTAATATAACCTCACAAGATTGAATTCTAGCTATTTAAGCAATTTCCCAATCCTTAACACAAATTTCTTAAATTCTGACCCCGGGCCCACGCGCTCGGATTCCGAGATTTTTCGAAGAAAGTTATTCTCTACAACCTAAGGATCAATAATATATGGTTTCTAGTTCTTTTCATAGCAAATTTCATGATTAAGTCTTAATTTTATTAAAACCCTAAGTCTAGCTCTAACCCTTTGATTTTACTTAGTTTTTAGTATTTAATCTACCTAATATACATGTATTTAGACTAAGGATGAACGGAAATTATTTACCTCACAAAGCTATGTTGGAATCCCCTCTTTGAAAGCTCCCAAATCGCCCAAGTGTGGAGTAAAATGAAGTAAATGGTCTTTGAGCTCGAATTAAATGAAGCTCACTGCCCAGCAATTTCCGCATCTGCGGTTTGGAAGCGGTCCCGCACCTGCGGAAAGGGGGTCGCATCTGCAGAATTGGGCAAAAATGGCTGGACCGCTTCTGCGGTCTGAGGTCCGCTTCTGCGGATCCGCACCTGCGATTTCTCCTGGGCTGGCCACTGGCCGCTTCTGCGATAGACTGAACGCATCTGCGATCCTAGAACCGCAGATGCGGTTATGACAGAAGCAGCAGGCCTTCAGCTATTCTTCAACTTTCCTACTTCACTCGAACCTCGCTCGTTTGACGTTTGGGTCCCCCAAGCCCCACTCGAGCATACCGACAAGTCTGAAATCATGAGGCGGACCTACTCGAACCCTCGAAACACTCAAAATAACACTAATTCTAGGAGTCACCCCTTAAAACCAAATGAATCAAACTATTGAACTTCAAGTTCTTAATTCTCCTCTAACGGGCAAAAACGCCCTTAAAATACTCGAATTGACACCAAATTTTACGGGCAAGTCCTAACTGATATTTCAGACCTGTACCAAGCTTCGGAACCAAAATTCGAGCCCGATACCTAGGAAATCAATGATTACTTAGTTTCTTTAATTCTTTAAAACTTCAATTTAACAATTTTCAATAAAAAATTCATTACTCGGGCTGGGGAACTCAGAATTCGATTCCGGTCATACGCCCATGTCCTATATTTTTCTACGGACCCTCCGGATCCATCAAATATCGAATCCGAGTCCGTTTTCCCAAAAAGTTGACCGAAGTCAAACTTAGTCTTTTAAGAGAATCTTAAAGAAACAAGTGGACATATTTTTACTCAAAACTCTTCCAACTCCCGAACCAACCATCCTTGCAAGTTATAAATTAGCTAAAGCAAGCGCGGGAAGTTTTATTTAAGGGAACGGGGTTCTAAAAGGCAAAATGACTAGTCGGGTCGTTATATTCTCCACCTCTTAAACAAATGTTCGTTCTCGAATGGATATAGAAAAGTACCTGGACTACTGAATAAGTGGGGATATCTGCTCTGCATGTCCTCCTCGGACTCATAGGTCACCTCCTCGACTGGTTGGTCCCTCCACTGGACCTTCACCGCAGAAATCCTCTTGGACCTCAACTAGCGATCCTGCCTATCAACAATGGCAACTGGCTCCTCCTCATAGCCCAAACTCTCATCTAACTGAATAAAACTGAAGTCCAACACGTAGGATAGGTCGGCATGATACTTCTAAAGCATCAAAACATGAAAAACTGGGTGAACTCCCGATAAACTGGGGGTAAAACAAGCTCATAGGCAACCTCCCCAACTCATCTCAACACCTCAAAGGGGCCAATAAACCTTGGGCTCAACTTGCCCTTCTTACCGAATCTCATAATGCCCTTCATGGGAGAGACCTTCAAGAGAACCTTCTCGCCAGCCATAAATGATACATCAGGTGCCTTCTGATCCGGGTAGCTCTTCTGTCTGGACTGAGCTATGCGAAGTCTCTTCTGAATCAACTTTACCTTATCCAAGGCATCCTGTACCAAATCTGTGCCAAGTAACTTAGCCTCACTTGACTCAAACTGCCCGATAGGAGAACGACAATATCGACCATATAGAGCCTCGTACGGAGCCATCTCTATGCTGGACTAATAACTATTGTTATACGAAAACTCTGCTAAAGGCAGGAACTGATCCCACTGCCCTCCAAAGTCAATCACACATGCTCTAAGCATATTCTCCAAGATCTGAACTGTCCACTCCGACTGCTCGTCGGTCTGATGATGGAATGCTGTGCTAAGCTCGACACGGGTCCCCAACTCACTCTGAACGGATCTCTAGAAATGGGAAGTGAACTAAGGGCCTCTGTCTGATATAATGGAAACCGGCACACCTTGCAATCAAACTATCTCCCGAATGTAAATCTAAGCATACCTCTTCGCTGTATAAGTAGTCACCATCGGAATGAAGTGAGTTGACTTGGTCAGCTTATCCATAATGACCCACACTGAATCAACCTTCCGCAAGATCCGCAGAAACCCAACTATGAAATCCATAGTGATGCGCTCCCACTTCCACTCCGTAATAGGCATCTGCTGAAGTAGTCCACCCGGCTTCTGGTGTTCATACTTGACCTGCTGGCAATTCAAACATCTAGCTACATACTCCACGATGTCTTTCTTCATTCTCTGCCACCAATAATGCTGCCTCAAGTCATGATACATCTTCTTGGCACCCGGATGAATGGAGTACCTCGAACTGTGGGCCTCCTTTAGAATTCTCTCCCTCAAACCATCAACATTAGGAGCACATAGATGGCCCTGAAGCTGTAACACACCATCATCGCCAATAGAAACTTCCTTGGCACCTCCCTGAAGTACCATCCCTTTGAGAACTACCAAATGTGGATCATCAAACTGGTGGGCCTTAATCTACCCCAACAACAAAGACCGAGCAACCACACATGCTAGAACTCGACTGGGCTCTGAAATGTCCAACCTCACAAGTCTGTTAGCCAAGGACAGGATGTCCAAAGCTAATGGTCTCTCCTCTGTTGGAATGAATGCCAAACTACCCATTCTGTTGAAAACCTCATCTAGGGTTGCCTCAATTTACGTGTGCTGTCTGGGCGCGTAGCCGGAAAGCTTAAATATAAATTCGGTGAAAACAATGCTAAATTTTGGTATTAAATTGAATAAATTTAACTTCAATTAAAATTTTGGGTAAACGGACCTAGACCCATGATTTGATGTTCCCGGAGGGTCCGTAGGAAAATATAGGACTTGAGCATATGTCCGGAATCGAATTCCGAGGTCCCAAGCCCGAGAAATGAATTTTTGTGTGAAATTGTTTTCTGGAATTAATTAAGGAAATTGGAAATAAAATTTGATTAAAAGAATATGATATCGGACCCGTATTTTGGTTTCGGCACCTGGTACAAGTCTTATATATGGTTTAAGCACTTTCTATAAAGTTTGGTTGAAAACGGACATCGTTTGACGTGTTTCGGACTTAAAATGGAAATTTGATGTTTTATGAAAATTTGGAAGAAATTATGAGTTTTGAGGCTTGATTCGATGTATATGATATTATTTTGGCGATTTAATCGCACGGATAAGTCCGTAGGATGTTTTTGAGGTCGTGTGCATATTTAGTTTGGAGCCCGGAGGGCTCAGATGAGTTTTGGATAGGCCACAGATTTCATTTTTGAACTTTGGAAAGAAATCTAGTATGCTCAGCTCTGTGATCTTCGCATTTGCGAAGGATCTCTCGCAATTGCGAGCTCTTTATTGCAATTGCGAAAAATGAGATTTTGACCTGCTGATTGCAAATGCAATCTAACTGTTCGCAATTCCCAAACTGGGCAGTCGCAAATGCGACTTATTTTGTCGCAAATGAGAACCTAGGATATTTGGAAGGAGTTCGCAATTCCCACATTTGGTCAGGATTCGCAATTGCGAACCCCAGTTCGCAATTCCCACATCTGAGGCTCAGCAAATTTTATAGTTAGTCGAATTTTCACCATTTTTCACCATTCTTTCAAAACCCAAACTCCATAGGCGATTTGTCAAGGACAAAAATTCTTCCAAATCATTTGTAAGTCGATTTTTTACTTAAGTCCTTCAATCATTAACATCATTTAACATGTTTTCCACTTAAAAATCAATGATTTTCATGGGTGAAATTGGAAGTTTTGGGTAGAACCTAAGTTTTTCTAAAATTAAGGATTTGGACCTCAATTTAAAGTCCGATTTCAAAACAAATCATATATTTGGGTTCGAGGGGGAATGGTTAACCGAGTTTTGGTTCGAACCTTAGGTTTTGACCACGTTGGCCTGAGGTGCATTTTGGTTATACCTAAATTCGCATCCTAGCTATAAATTAAATAGTAGAATCGGTTGCTTGAGATGTTATTTACGAGATGTAATTGAAATGAATATATTTGGGCCATTTCGAGTCGGATACTCATGGCAAAAGTGTGGTTTCGAGTTGATTTTGGAGCCGGTTTGAGGTAAGTGGCTTGTCTAACCTTGTGTGGGGGGACCTTCTCCCCTTAGGACATGATATTTGATATTTGGATGCCTCGTACGTGAGTTGACGAGCGCGTACTTGAGCTAATTGTTGAAATATCCGTTTTTACTTGAAGTATTTCAATTTAGTTTTCTTGCTTATCTGTTTATCCTATTTGTAAGCTCTTCCTATGCTAGCTTAGAGAAGCATGTTTAGTTGACATACTTGCCTATTTGCTTAAACTGTCTTGTTTGTACTCTGCGAAACATGTTAGGTAGAATTTACTATTACTTGTTTCGAGTTTAGTATTTCTCTTGTTTGTTTGAGCTGATATTGTATGTTTTAAATTTGGGGCCACAGGACGGCATCCCGGGAGATCCCCTACACGTGATATGTTCTGGATTGAGAGTGCATGATACCAAGAGATCCCTGGCACATGTATATATATAACTATTTAGGATACCAAGAGATCCTCGGGATACCAAGAGATACTTGAATTGCTATTGAGGATACCAAGAGATCCTCGGGATACCAAAAGATCCTCTAATTGCTATTGAGGATACCAAGAGATCCCCGAATTTGCTATTAAGGATACCAAGAGATCCTCGGGATACCAAGAGATCCCCGAATTGCTATTGAGGATATCAAGAGATCCTCGGGATACCAAGAGATCCCTCGTGTATACGGTGAGGATAGTAGGAGATCCTCGGGATACCAAGAGATACCCGGTTATCATTCCTGTTGTGAGCAGTACTTCCTTATACTGTCTTGTTTCTGCCTTCTAGTACTGCATTCTTTATTTATCCTGTTTAGATTCTAGCGGTAGACTTTATCTATACTATTTTTCCCTATCCTATCATTTATTTTGTTTTATCTCAGTAGGGCCCTGACCTTCCTCGTTACTACCCAACCGAGGTTAGGCTTGGCACTTATTGAGTATCGCTGTGGTGTACTCATGCCCCTTCTGTGCATGTTTTTCATGTGCAGATCCAGGTACTTCATCTCAGGTGCACTATCCTTGAGGTAGGGAGAGCTACGGAGACTTCGAGGTTCATCTGCAGCGTTCACAGATCGAAGAGTCTCCTTCTTTACTCTATATGTAGTATTTAGCCTTCTTTTCGTACTTTTGCTTTAGACATTCTGGAGTTAGAGCCATGTATTACTTTCCATTAGCTTGTGTTCCCCTGAGTTTTTAGGTTTTGGGGTGATATTGTAGACTTCTGCATTATTGAGTGGTATATGCCGAGTGGCATTTTTATACAGTTCTCTTCTAGTTGTTCATATTTAAATAAATTATTCCGCAAGTTATGTTGTTTTCCGCATTGTTAGGCTTACCTAGTTATAGGTACTAGGTACCATCATGACATGTTCACGGAGGACGAACTGGGGTCGTGACAACCTAATTTTTCTTAAACTCCCTAGACTTCTTTTTTTGCACATCAACCACGAAATCAGACATGATTTTTCTCTTCACATTCCTGCCTCTCTTTGAAACAACTACATCATCTAGAGGTTGTATAACATCAAGTTGTGAAGAACAATCAACTTCAGTTGGAGGAGCAACAACCTTATTAGATGCACTAAAGTCTTGAATTGGTCCCTGGTGAAAAAAAGAAGATTTAGTTTGTGTGTTAAGATTCAATCGAACAATATTAAAAGTTAAGAATCACCTCGGTAATGGTGAGTTGGATACAATAGTATTTTTGCTTCAGTAGAGCTATAAAATGACTCGGATAGGACATACAAACAAAATAAGAATTTTCTAGTATAAATTATTTTAATATAGAATAATTATGAATGTTCATTATGTAACAGAAAAGGTGAAAACTGTCATGACCCAAACTCCACTAAGGGTCGTGGTGGCGCCGGACACCTCTGTCAGACAAGCAAACCAAATTACTTGTTGGAGTTCTCATTTTAACAATCTTGAAAATTAAGCTTTTCCTTCAATTTTTATAAATAAAAATAAAGATGACTGATTCAATTAGAATTAAATAACAGGCAATTAATAAAAAATATTTTAAAATCCTCCCAGAACCCGGTATCACAAGTGCATGAGCATTTATTAAGACAGAAATAAAATACAACATCCGTCCGGAATACAGTGGACAGAAAGTAAATATACTATGCTGGAAAGGGACTATACTAGCTGCGGGCCGCCTCGAACAATGCAACTCACCTAGTCCCAGAATTATCCGCGCTGCTACACCCAATAGGCTATTACCAACACATGAACCTGTGCAAAAAAAAAATGCACAGAAGTGTAGTATGAGTACGAAAATAACGTGTACTCAATGAGTATCCCATTTAATCTCGAAGAAGTAGAGACGAGATGGTCGATTTCGACACTTACTAGTGATTCAATAATGATGTCAATAATACAATAAATTGTGGATTTCTATCCAATAGAAGGAAACAAGTAAACAATTATTTCTTTTATAGGAAACTTCCAAAATTCTTTTGTTTATTATCCAAATTTTCCAAGCCATGAAGAGGCAATAATAACTTTAATAAGCTTCAAGGAAGCAATACTAACATGCGCAAACAATCACTGTGGGACATACGGCCCGATCCAACATTAAAGTAAACTGTGCACTGCCGAGGGTCGAACGGCTCGAACCATAGATGCATCTATTACACCGCTCACGAATTATCCATGTGACGCGGTCAACATAAAATAAACAATCACCCTACTCGCGAATCATTCATGCGACGCAGGTACACATAAAAATACATGCTCAAATAGTCAATTAAGAATTTATCGGGGAATAATTTATTCAAATAAAGTCACTTTCTATTTTCACAATTTAAGAAAAGAAGTCAAATCCTTTTGAGAACGGATTTATTAATTCGATGTGGTTTAAGGCAATTCGAGCTATCAATAAGATTATCAATATTCCAAGTATAGCATGCTTTTGGGTCCTAGACTACCCGGACTTAAACATAATAGTAGCTACGTACGGACCCTCTTCACCTTGTGTGTACGTATCTCTCACAAATAGGAGCACATAACCAATTAATTCACCTATGGGGACATTTCCCTCTTAAAGGTTAGAAATGATACTCACCTTGCTCCGAAGATCCATAACCAGCATTTCACGGCATTTCGGAGACTCTAATTGATGCACAACGCTCCAAAACTAGCTAATGATTATACAAATCCATTAATATATGCTCAATTACTCATTACAATCCAATTTATAGCAATTCCCAACCCTGATCAAAAAGTTGACAAAAAGCCCTCGGGCGCACGTGCTCGGAATCTGAAATTTTTCGAAGATAAAATTTACCCATAGCCTTACGAACTCAAATATATGATTTTCTCTAAATTCCATACCCAAAATCGTGGTCAAAACCCAAGAATACTACTTTTCTAGGTTTTCCCTCAAACCCCAAGTTTTCTACAAATTTCAATGTCTAAATCCATATATAAACCTTGTATTTAACTCAAAACCAGTAGAAATGACTTATCTCATGCCTGGTGATGAAAATGACACTCCAAAGTTGCTCCAAAATCGGTTCCCATGGAAGATATGAAGTGAAAATGAGCCAAACCCCGATTTTAAAAGAACACTGCCCGGGCGACCCTTCTATGTGATAGCAAACATAGCCCCGAGATTGCATAGGCCAACTCTGCTGCCTCCCAAATTCCTTCTGTACGATCGCGACACCAGCCCTGCGATCGCATAAGCCCCAGCCTTCCTCCTCTGCGATCGCATTGCACCTCCTGCGATCGTGTAGGACAAACTCCAACTCCCTCAACTCCTGCTCTATGCGATCGCAGACCCTCTCTCGCGATCGCATAGAGTAAAAATCTGTTGCAATTATACCAGAAAACCAGCAATCCTCACAAGGCAAAAATCGATCCGTTGAGCATCCGAAGCACGCCCGAGGCCCCCGAGACCTCAAACAAACCTATCAACCAGTCCTAAAACACATTACGGATTTGCTCGAGACCTCAAATCCTATCAAACAATGCTAAAACCTTTAATTACACCCCAATTCAAGCTTTATAAACTTTGAAATTTCGAACTTCTACATTTGATGCCGAAGCCTATCAAATCATGCCCGATTGACCCTAAAGTTTGCACACAAGTCATATTCAACATTACGGACCTACTCTAACTTTCGGAATCCGATTCCGACCCCGATATCAAAAATTCCACTTCCAGTCAAACTTCTCAAAAACCTTTAAATTTCTATCTTTAGCCAAATGACTCCAAAATGACCTACGGACCTCTGAATTCACTTCCGATCGCGCTCCCAACTCTATAATCACCATATGGAGCTGCTCCAGACTTGGAATCCCAAACAGATATCGATATCACTGAAATGCACTTCAACCCAAACTTATGAAATTTCTTTCAAAATGCTACTTTCCACAATAGGCGCCAAAACGCTCCTGGTTCATCCAAAACCCGATCGGGGCATATGCCCAAGTCTGAAATCATCATACGAACCTATTGGAACCCTTAGATCCCAATTTCGAGGTCGTTTAATTCTTTTAACTTTAAGCTTTCGAAATGAGAATTCTCTTTCCAAATCAACTCTGAATTTACCGAAACTTAATTCCAATCACGTGTACAAGTCGTAATACCTAAAATGAAGCTATTTATGGCCTTAGACTGCTGAACAATACGCTACGGCTCGAAACGACCGGTCGGGTCATTACATTCTCTACCACTTAAACATATGTTTGTCCTCGAACGTGCTGAGAACTACACCGAAGTAGTCTGAAACCATTGTTTAACTTCTCATGTACCTTCCCGTTCTACCACAACTCAGTTGAGCACATCAGATCGATCAATTCTAAAGATATTCCTTTTTATTCAAGAAAATAAGCCTTAGAGTCCAATTCCAGCATCCGGAATTCTATGCCCGACCTATTTACAACATAAGATCACCATATCAATCACTACACGCTGTACCCAAACATGGCTGCATAACTTTGCTGAATTCATACCTAGCATCACTTTACTTACCGGATCACAATAACATTTTCTGATCAACTTAATCAAAATTCCATGAATCTGATGCTTCCATTGCACCTCATGATACATACAGGTCTTAATCTAACTCTTACAATGCCGCCACAATGGAAAAGATGTGCAGAAATTCATAATCAACTGCCGAGTCAACCAATGATTGAGTCTACACTTCTGACAAGAAAAATTACCTCATTGTGAACCAAATAATGATCTTTGCTCCTTAATATATTTCACTTAATCAGATTGCACTGATCCTAAATCCAACAATCTCATCTCACCCAGTACGAATTTCTCAAGTAATAAGCCACCCAACATGACCAAAATCTCATATGATGACCCAATATGCCAATAGGCTACCAATTAGAATGCGATACAAAAAGGAAAATGAACTTTGAAAAGGAATTTCAATTACCCCGCTCGCGAATCATACATGCGATGCGGGCGCACAACTAATATGAGCTTCATTCAAAAAAAGGAAACATAACACAATAAACAGATATGGGGAACTGTACTGAACATCACACTGTTGCGGCGCGCAACCCTATCTGAGCAATCATAACCATGGCGGCGTGCCACCCGATCTACACAACATAACCATGGCAGCATGCCACCCGATCCAAATAACATACCCATGGCAGCGTGCCATCCGATCCACACATGGAACTCACATAAGGAGATATACATCGAGCTAAATTGCTAATTATAATAAAATACTGAATATCAGTCATAAACACACTAAGTGTATAATATCATTCCCCGGGGAGACATATAACGCTATAATCCACAAACTCGAGCACAACTGAAGTGCGATATATGATCTAAATCTCAAGAGCCATCCTGCTCAGAACCTCATCTCTATGCGGAACATCAACACATAAGAAATTCACCAAGCCGTCTCACAACTCGCACAATGCAATACATCATTACATGAAATAGCTGACAACGAAATAACACCCCGACTCCCTTCCATAAGGAGCGTATTGATGAGATGAACACATCTGGCCTGATATAAAGCTCTTGTTCATATTTAAATCAATCCACTGATCTCAAGCCAATTTCTGATTGCACCAACTAGGCTAATAACCTTTCAAAGGTCCATAATGACTCCCCTTTTCTCATAACACATAAGAACAACCCTCATAACTGGAGCGAAATTCCACAGTCCATAACCCAATAAACAGAGTGCCCTCCAGGCATAAATTCCCATATTGACGATATCACCCCAATCTTCATAATTGGTTTAAATATTTAATCAATCAAGTGACAACGTGCCACACTTATACCACCTTCCCGTGGAACACGCTCCCACGACCTTCCGAAATAAATAACGGGTTCGCGCATCCAAACCACCGGCCGCACTAACGATGAAAAGCGATCAAGAATCCTTTGCCAGGATGCAAGGCCTTTTTTCACAAAACACCGATCTCAGGTGACACTGACGACAATACCAACTCACTTTAAACATCAAAATTCCTTTATTGCTCATCCAAGCTCGTGACATCCTACCACTCACTGCTCCCAATGTGACAATATACGATAGAGCATGATTTTTATCATAACTCCGGAACCACTAATAGGTTAACACTTCATTACGTAAAAGCTTTTCACTTAACTCACTTCAGGAGGAACATAGCAACACATATGCGACTCCTCATAGCCGAAGAATACACAAATCTCTAAGTAGTGGTCTAAGCCACCATAGCCCTTCCGGGATCCGCCTACACATAACAGGCCATAACAGAAGAATGCTTCGGAACATCATTAGTTACGGCGACCGACAAGCCTCACACGTACCGCCACCAATCACATGCTTAACTTGATCACGCTGAAGGAACTGGCCTCTACCACCAATACTCCAACTCAACTGTGGTTAACCAATATATCTTCCTTCGATTTACCCCGATTTCTTTAGAAATAATACTAACTCTGTTCAATACATAACATACTTCATCTGCACTCATCCCGAGTGACCTTGAATCACAAAACCATGTTGTACCAAATCCCACGAACCATTTCATACCTTTCTTGCACGCACATTTGCACCCTCAACTAATATGCCCATTCTGCAAATTCTTCTACGAATCCAAAGTCTTTTCTCATTTTCCTCTCAAGCGCTGCACTGCAAGTCAAAACATGCTAGAACATTCTGAGCCTCCACTCATAAGCTGCTGCAAAAGCTTGATCCTCAACCATACCTATAGGCTCAAAATCATTAGGCGCCACTCTATGCCCCTTTTTGAATCCATTAGGACCGTTGCTGAGAGCCACCCATCAATACGCTAAAAACCAGAAACCTCGCAAGTAGTTAACCATGTAACAAAATCATAGGAGCCAGGACTCTCCCACTTAGCTCGAAGCCACTGCTACTCAACTCTGGAATTCACCCGGATTCTTAATCTCTTATTGACATAACCTTGCACAATCAACCGTCAATATTCTCGATATCTTACTATAGAAACCCCCTTTTTATATTCTGAATCATTAACGACATTCGCACGATCGATCCTTTCGCTGTATAACCAATAGAATTCTTCGCAGAAGCCTCGCCAACCACACGACCGCTAACCTGCTCACATGAATAACCCACCTATAGAAACCTCTCCCCGGCATCTTCCAATGCTGCTGCACGGGGTACAGTCACTACGGCATCAATAATCCATCCTGAGTCCGAGCTCACTCTCCAACTGCACAGGTCCATTCACCCCTCGTGGACATCAATTAAATGTGCAGCAACATCCTTCCAATTCAAAGTTATGTTGCATCCTTCTTCATTTAAGCGACTCCTTTTCGTTATATCAAATCGTTTGCTGCACAAGAACCCCTACTTCAAATTAGATCCATAGACCCCAATAACCAATCACTAATATTCTCAAATCGCTCCAAACTCTCCTTAAAGTACGTGGTCATCCCATTGCAAAGCCCATATGCAACTCTGCCACTCTCTCACTTTGGCAGAACTCATCCCCTTAATCGACTGCTCGGCCTTTGGCCTCTTATACTCAGCCTCCTAGAAATTTTAAACACCGCCTGACACTTACAACATGTCCTTCCTCATCCTTTGCTGCTCAGCTGTTGACTTGAATAAAATCTATTTTCGAAATGCCGATTCAATCCTGAACCACCTTCCCTGGCGATATCTAACAGCCGCATTTTTCGATACTATCTCCCAAAAGCTTGCCCCAACGGTGAATTGTAGAAGATCATAACACCGACAAACTTAGTACGTTTAATTAGGACAACGACACCCCATCATAGAAGAAAACTCCACAATGATTGTAAATACCAAGTCTCATTACTTCCACTAGCCCACATCTGACTATTCTTAGTCTGATTCCCTTTCCCCTGCCCAGAATAAAATACTGAATCTCTTGATTATGCACTGAGTAAACCTCTCTTTAAGTCATTCACTGCCACGACACGTAGGCAAACATCATACCATCATATTAATACTGCAGAACAATGATTCATAAGTATCATGGCAACTTGTTCTTAGCCTCAGAGCTCTCAGAAGCACCGCTACTGGGCAGAAATAATAAAATATTCTTCCATAAAGCGATGATAATAATACGATCAGCTATACCGGGAGAAACATCCCGTATCACACCTGTAGTACCATTACGGTTCTTCAATTTTCGATTTATAACAAGCGGTTCGCGTCATGTAAGATTGAGTAGGGATGAATTAGAGGCATACACCTCTACGGATCAAATCGCACGATACGGAATCAAGAAGGGAAGTACTCCTAACAGTCCTGCAGCCTCCCGAGGATAAGCACAGACGTCTCCGTACCGATCCGCGAGACTCTACTAGACTTGCTCAAGACTCGTGAGACCCTAGGAACCTAGTGCTCTGATACCATGTTGTCACGACCCAAAATCCACTAAGGGTCGTGGTAGCGCCGGACAGCGCTGTTGTTGATACCCAATTTTTTCTTAAGTATTTTTTTATATACCCAAATCTTTCCAAAATATCATATTGGTGCATATATAAGCACACCCAAGAACTGTGGCATTTTAATGATTTTTAAACCCAATTTGTTGCCTATTTTGATACAACAAAATCCAATAATTATTCCCAAAATTATCAATCTTGGTGAATAATTTATTTCATTCTCACATTTACACCAAAATATAATTAAGGTAATTTTTGCATGTTTTTACAAGTACGCTTGGTATTTTTAAAGCTAAATTGCATATAATTGGAATTATAGCCTACCTTGTAATTTATAGTGTTTTATGCTTATAAAATTAATCCTAGTATTTTTAAATTAATATTTATATAATACTTATTTACCCAGTACATTTAATTTATTTTTAAAATCAGTATTACTATTTTATTAAATTAAAAATTGAAGGAAAAATTGGCTATTTAACTTATGGCCCCATTTACATTTCAATCATAGCCACATTGCAGCCCCAATTTGAATCCAAAGTTACCCAGCCCAATTTCAGATTAACCCAACCCTTGACCCACCTACCCGATCTGCCCGGTTTCCTATTCAATCTAGGCCGTTGATCCAAATGATCAACGACCACCCTTCATTCTTTCCTTTTTAATTTTACTAACCACGCCCAAACCTAATCATTTTCTCTCAATCGCCACCCTTGAAACCCCTCATCTCTGAAACTCTCTCCCAACACCACCCCAAAACCTAGCCGCCGCCTCTCACCGGAGCCCTAATCCATGGCTCCTCAGGCTCATCGGAGGCCTATCTACCCTCTCATGGCTTCTGTGTGCTCACTTCTAAAGGTCCAACGACCAGATCTTGAAGGGTTCCGACCAAGCCTTTGTTCGATGACTGTTCTCCGGTCGTCTTCAACCGTTTTTCGGCCAGCCATGGCTATTCGAATTCGATCTTCGACTTCTCTGCTCAGATCGATGGTTTCCAAAGCCTATCTCTTCTCTTGGGTTTCTTACGAAACCCTAATCTCTATGGTTCCTTCAATTTATTTTAAATCTGGTCTGGATCTATGTGTGTGTGAACCTTCTATGCATTTTTCTCAAAGATTCTTTAATGTTTGCTTTCAGAAAATCTATTTTCCTCAACTAGGGTTTCATGCTATTTTATCTCGAACATCTCTTCTCTAAATATCGACATATTTTTTACTGTGTTTGTTTGTATTATCTTCTATCTAAACTCGCCTGTTGAAAACCCTAATTTTCTTGGGGATTTTGTTTGAGTTTCCTGGTCTGTTTGTTAATGGTTGTTTGATTCACCTTATTTTTATCTGAATTAGCATGTTAACAGCCCTAATTTTGGGATCTTGTTTGAGTTTCTATTTGTTATTCACTTGATTTACCCTTTCCTATATCTGATTTAGCATGAGTGAAAACCCTAATTTTGGGGCTTATCCGAGATTCTAAACCTGTTTTGTTTGTTTGACTGCTCATCTCCTCTAAACTCGTTTGATTTTCGAAAACCCTAGTTTCTTTGGGGACTATTCAATCTCTTTTTGTTTGTGCAACTCTTTCGTTGAAATTGCAGTGTGCTTCCATTCTCCTGACTATTTTTTGGTTCTGAGTTCTTTGCAAGCTTCTGAATCTTTTCTCTATTGTTAAGCACTGAAACTTGACTATCATGCCTTTTAGTTACTGCTACATGCTATTATTTTGCCACAACTTAGCTTCACGTGCCTATTACTTGTGCATTCAT
>MU756617.1:7767-27270 GCA_026770625.1 Nicotiana glauca | reverse complement strand
TTAGTATTCGTTTGAATAAAAATCCCCTGATTGAAGGGGAATCTTATACTAATTTGATTCTGATTTGTAACCATGCCTTATTTGTGTTAGACTTGTACTTGTTACCTTATTTCTCTACACGCTTTCAAAACTATAAATACTCTCCTCCCTTCTCTTTGAACACACACGAACACAGAAAGCAATTTGAGTTCAAAATCACTCTCACTTAAAACTCTCTCTCTTTCTGATACTTGTGCTGCTGCTGTGGACTTTGTTTACTCTACTTTCTTCTACACTTTTTTGCTTCTCCACTGGTATGTCCCAGTTAATTTACATGTCTCAACAACAATGTGTTTTACTTCTGCCTACTTTTGTCCAATTCTTTTAGTTGACATTTGTTTCTAGCATGCTGGAATATGTTTCCCCTTTCCCTTTGTAGTTCAGCGTTTAAATTACATATCCATCCTGTCAGTTGCTTATCATGTATTTGATACTTTATGAATCCCAAACCCTCCTATCCCCTTTGTATGCTTTAAGTTATGGTTCAGAAAACATGGCAATGCCTGAAATCATTGTCCATGGCCATGAACTGGATCCTTTGGGTTCCTAAGTTTGTCAATTTCCCATCTCCATTCCCTATTGTGTGTATGCTAAGTAACAGCCTTGGCCTGGCAGTATTCCTGATTATTGTTCAGGTCATGGCTTGACCTCCAAATAGGTCTGTACTCCTTAAATATTTGATCATAGTTTGGTCAGGGGTGTGCTAGTCTTATTGTGGCCGGGCATGACCACCAACCTGCCTGGGTAGCCCGCCTACCCTTTTCTATTGCACTTACACTCAACTCCCAAAATTTAAGTTCTGCCCCTCTTATGTGAGCCTTGCCTTGGGACCCTGGAGCTCCCTCTGAACTTGGACACATAAGGGCTGGCTCTTCCACATTGCACAACTCAATTTCTATGAATATCATGGGTGTATGCACTGTCTGGGGTTCTTAAAATCCCTTAGATCTCTGAAACACCTTAGATAAGAGAAGGCTTGGAAATCTAGATCTCGGAAGTGGTTCCATATCATATTATTAGGCCTCAAGTCTGGATTGGGCTTCTCGTATGTAGTTGAGGATTTCTGATGTATTTTTATTATTTCAGTTATTTCTTTTGGGTTGTAATAATTTGTATAAACTTTGGGGAACTTAGTAAAGAGGGGGATGGGATTTATTTTCTACACCAAGGGTAGAGATCCCGCCTATAGGTTTAAATTTTTTTTATTTCTGCAAACGCCTAGAAATCATGCATATAGGTTCAAATTTCATTTATGCCTATCCGCCTAGAAATCATGCCTATAGGTTTTAACTCTCATCTCTGCATATCCACCTAGAAATCATGTCAATAGGTTTTAATTTTAATTTCTGCAAAACTCACATTTAGAAATCATGCACATAGGTTAATCTTTAATTCCCGCAAACACGTGTAGATATCCTGCCTATAGGTCAATTCCTAATTATTCCGCAATTTCATATAAAACATGGTCTACCAAATTGCTGCATTCTGCAAACGACATTAGGCAAACTATTTTTAGGTGAATAATAATAAAACTGCATGTAGAAGCCATGTTCCTAGGACGTTATCAATGTCTAAAGGGTGTCCAAATCATTATTTACATAGAAAGCATGCTTATTGGAAGTTTTGCACCTAAATAGAGATAATACTAGCTGTAGCTTGTATTCTCCCGTTAAAATCAGTAACCCATGTTAAAGTTTGTGAATCTGTTTCTAAAGTCAGTATATGTCACACCTAGTTCTAATTAACACTTAACTCAATTAGATCAGCTTTCAAACAACTGCATTCGAGTATGCCTAATGTAGACTTTTCGCCTAAAAATATGCGTTGAACTAGTTCGCTTGTCGCTTTATTTAAGTAAGACCAAAATCAGTAAGTGAAAGACATGCTAAACTCTATGATTTTGATGATTCATGGAGGCATATTCGAGCCCTGAATGCTTGTTTTCTCCCCTTCTATTTGCAACTATTTGTTTTGATTGACGCCTTATCATTTTATCCTTTGAAACTTCTAAAAGCCCCAAACCCCTTTTCCTTTAGGATTAGTAGTTCATTTGCATCTAGGACTGATAGGATCGGGATAGGTAATAGCATACAATAAGTAAACGATACCATTTCGCGCTTTAACACCTTAACGGGGTGGGAAGGGTAGACATGGAGATGATGACTACATGATAACACTATGCGTGCAATTGGGTACCAGTGTTGTGCGAATGATCCATGTAATATATAAATCTAGGACCCCCACCCTCTTTATTAGTTTAACATTTTTTCAAAACTTTAAAAGCTGTTGTACTTTCAAACTTCTATTTCTTACGCGATTTTTAAGTTGCTTGCACCAATTGCTTGACTCCTTCCTTCTACTTGCGCATCTTTTTTTTTACAACCAAACTGCTCCCTTTTTGAATTTCAGCACTTCTTTTAACCATTTTATGCTTCTTATTTCGTATTTGCAATACTTGCTTGTTTATTCGTTTGCTTGAATTTAAAGTCACAATTGTAGCATGCCCGGGAACCACACTAGTGAATCTTGAGGGGTGCCTAACACCTTCCCCTCGAGATAATTTCAAGCCCTTACCCAAAACTCAGGTCTGCATCTTTAGTTCTTCTAAAAGTGTCCTAATGCACTATAATCATTAAGTGGCGACTTTCCAAAATCCAAAACCCAATTCCCAACCGGAAAAAGAGTTGTCTTCCCGAATGTCGTGAACCCAATTTCGCGAGAAAAAAGGGGGCGTCGACAGCTGTCAGGCAAGCCAACCAAAATGCTTAATTAAATTTCAATTTTTATATTGTCTAAAATCATTTTTTTCTTTACACATTAAATAACGAATAATAAAATTTATAGAAAAAACCACAAAATCTTTAACAAACTTAATATTTAATAATCCAAAATCCTCCCAGTACCGGGTGTCACAAGTGCATGAGCAATTTTTAAGAAATTATGTAATACAAAAATCTTTCGGAATACAATATTGGATGGAAATAAATATAGAAACTGAAAGAGACTCTACTAGCCGCGGGTCACGTCTAGAAGTGCAACTCACCTAAGTCTCTGTGCCATCCGTGCTGCTATGTTCAGTAGGCCACTAGGGATGTATATGCCTATGCAACAAAAATGTACAGAAGTGCAGTATGAGTACGAAAATAACGCGTACCCAATGAGTATCCCGTCTAATATCGAAGAAATAGAGACGAGATGGTCGACTTCGACACTTACTAGTGGTCTAATAATGATTTCAATAATACCTTAAATCGTGGATTTCTATAAACATAATTTTAATCCAATGGAAGGAAACGAGTAAATAATTAATTCGTTTAAAGGGAATTTCCAAAATTTTCTTCTCATTAATTATCCAAATATTTTCAAGCCACGAAGAGGCGATAACAACGTCAATAAGTTCAAGGCAACAATACCAGCATGCGCAAATAATCACCGCGGAACGTACGGCCCGATCCAACTTAAAAGTAAACTGTGCACTGCCGAGGATCGAATGACGCGAACCATAGATGCATCTATTACCACGCTCGCGAACTATCCATGCGACGCAGTCAACATAGAATAAACAATCACCCTGCTCGCGGATTACACAGATACACATAGAAATACATGCTTAAATAGCAAATTAAGAATTTATCAGGGAACAATTATTCAATTAAAAGCTACTTCCTTATTTACAATTTAAGAAAAGAAGTTTAATCCTTTTTGAAAATGTAATTATTAATTTGATATGGTTTAAGCAATTCGAGCTGTCAATAAGTTACAATTAATCCTAGTATAGCATGCTTTTGGGTCCTAGACTACACGGACAATAGCATAATAGTTGCTATGCACGGACTCTCGTCACCTCGTACGTACGTAGCCCCCACAAATAGGAGTACATAACTCATTCATTTACCTATGGGGACAATTCCCTCTTACAAGGTTAGAAAGGAGACTCACCTTACTCCGAAGATCCATGACCGGCATTCCACGCCCTTCCGAAGACTCTAATTGATGAACAATGCTCCAAAGCTAGACAATAATGATGACAATCCATTAATATATACTCAATTATTCATTACAACCCAATTTACAACAATTTCTAACCCCGATCGAAAAGTTGACAAAAACGCCCTTGGGCCCACGCACCCGGATTTCCAAAACTTTCGAAGAATAAGTTTACCCATAACCTCACGAACTCAAATATATAATTTACTCTCAATTTCATATTCAAAATCATGGTCAAATTCCAAGAATATTAATTTTTTAGTTTTTCATCTAAACCCCTTGATTTTCCCTAATTTTTACATGTTAATCTACCTATAATCTATGTATTTAACTTAAGATGCATAGCAATTACTTACCTATTTGATGATGACGGAATCCCTCCTCAAATGCTCTCAAAAATTGCCTAAGGCCAAGTGGGGAAATGGGCTAAGTTTCGAATTTAATAACTAGACACAGCCCTCAGATGTCGCATTTGCGACACCAGGTTCGCAAATGCGAGGGTTGCAATTGCGACAAAAACCTTGCAAATGCGAAGCCTGCTCCCCTCCAGCCATCGTTGCAATTGCAACAAGAATATCGCAAATGCGACCCCTGACTGATTTGGCCAAATTCACAAATGTGACAAGGGTTTCGCAAATGCGAACAATCCCCCAGCTTCCCAAGTTTGCAAATGCGAACGAAAACCTCGCAATTGCGACCAATACATCGCAATTGCGATCATACCAGCACCAACAATCCTATTTCTTAGCAAATCACTTCGAAGCTATCCCGAATCTCACTCGAGCCCCCGGGGCTTCAAACCAGACACCCACGCAAGTCCAAAAATATAACACGGACTTGCTCGAAGCCTCAAATCACATCAAACAATGCTAAAATCATGAATCGACCTCCAATCCATGCTTAATAAACTTTAGAATTTCAAACTTCTATTTTCGATGTTTAAACCTATCAAGTCATGTTCGATTAACCCCAAATTTTGTAGGAAAGTCATATTCTACATTACGGACCTACTCCAACTTTTCGAATCGGATTCCGACCCCGATATCAAAAAGTCCACTTTCGGTCAAACTTCTCAAAACCTTCAATTTCTATCTTTAGCCAAATGACTCCAAAATGATCCACGGACCTCCGAATTCACTTCCGATTGCGCTCCCAACTCCATAATCACCATACGGAGCTATTCACAGACTTGGAATCACAAACCAACATCGATAACACTGAAATACACTTCAAGCCAAACTTATGAAATTTCTTCCAAAATGCTAACTTCCACAATAGGCGTCAAAATGCTCTCGGGTTATCCAAAATCCAAACCGGGCATATGCCCAAGTCCGAAGTCATCATACAAACCTGCTGGAACCTTCAGATCCCGATTATGAGGTCGTTTACTCAAAAATACCGTCCTAGTTAATTATTTTAACTTTAAGCTTCCGAAATAAGAATTCTCTTCCCAAATCAACTTCGAACTTCCCGAAATTTAATTCCGACCAGGCGTAAAAGTCATAACACCTGAAATGAATCTGCTCATGGACTCAGACTGCTGAACGATGTACTAGGACTTAAAACAACCGATCGGGTAGTTACATTTAATATCTAAAAAGGGATGTGGTTGACCTGGTAAGAGCTAATCTATGTGGTTTTTTACCTATTGAAACCTATTTGGAGTTTGGGTCAAGTCATATTAAAGGAGACATGTATCTTAATGTGGCTATGACCCACATAAGCTTATGTGGCATTTTCTTTGAATGTTTTTTTATAAAAATGTATGCCATGTCATATTTATGGTGGAAGTTTGAGGCAAAATAATTTTTAAGTGACAATGATAAAGTTTAGTTACTTTTAAGTGATAAAAAATAGTTGAATGACTTTACTGAAATTAAACGATAGTTCAATGACCATCAGTGAAATTAACCCTAATATTTATTAAGATTTTAATAGGTTTTTACATATACATCTATATTCCTTGTTGAAAGTTATGGGTTCAAATAAATTCATAGCCGGTAGACTACATCCGCTCCTGAGTCCAGACTAAATTTTTGTTAAATTTTACGGGATGAAATATTCAAATAGTCATTTTTAGGACAACGAGAATAGTCGAAATTTGTAAAGTTTTTAAAGTTCAACTATCTCAAAATAATTGGATTAGAAAGACAAATCCGTAATTTTATTTTAAAAAAACTATTGTTCATAATTAAATAAAATTATTGTCACCTTAAGTACCACGAATACTCGTGCTCAAACTTGGACGTGAGGGGATAAACAATTCCTGATGTGTGCACGAAATAACATGTAAAGTTGAAGCTGGAGTTGTTATACCCCATTTAAATCATGGGTCAAATTAGAGTATAATATGTTGGTAAATTCGAGGTTTAGTTAATTAAGGAGAGTCGCCACCTAAGTATTTTAACGGTGAATTAGGACACCAATTTTAGCTAAATAATACTTAAAGTTAACTCTGTTTTTTTATGGTCTGCTTAACCTTAAGACTAGGGGTAAGGGTTCCAATTAATCATATAGAGAAGGTATTAAGCACTCTATATGACCCATTAAATATGGTTAACGGCCAAAATTAGGTTAATTCGCTAGTTAAGATAATAAATATTAAAAGTTTGTATTAGTTAAAACTGATTGTGATAAGTCACATAACTATGTTGAAGACCGTATTCAAAGTTCTGAAATCAAAGCAAATTATCTTTGTTAAAAACTTTCCAAAACGTAAGAAAAGAATAGTTAAGTCAATGTAGTGAGCACTTATAAACCAATTCATACTTATAGAAAAACTATTTGAGATTGAAGAAAGACTTCAAAACTTGTCCCATAAGTATTAAAGTCTAAAGACTTTTAGGTTGATCTGTTTTAGGGCCAAATGTTCTCAACGATAAACAAAGATAATTCCATGCTAGATGTAGTTAAAATCGTTTAAGAAAAGACAGTAAGTAATTTATACTTGTCAGGTTAGGCGTTACTAGAGGAATCCGTTTTGATTTACTAGTTTTAGATCTTTGACTAAGATAAAAATTATGTTTTACTAAATATAGGTTTTAACATGCAACTTCAAAATGGATACTAAAATAAGCAAATTGACAAGCAAAAGTCAGATAACATAAAGGACAAGGAAAACAAATAACAAAATGAATAGGGGTGTCATAGGCATCCCCCAAGCGTCTCGCTTGTTTTTTTTGCTATATGTATTTTAGGGAAGATGCGTAATGTGATGTGTGACGACCCGGCCAGTTGTCTTAAGAATTTACGCCCCGATCCCCTATTAACTGTTTCCCCTAAGTTCATTTCTGCTATTTTGGTTTGTCGGGACGTTCAGTGTTGGGTTTCGGAGAGTTTTGGGACACTTAGTCTCTAAATGAGAGCTTAAGAGTTGGAAAGTGGTCCGTAGTCGGAACAGTATAAAGACGGCCTCAGAATAAAAATCTGATGGTTCCGTTAGCTCCTTTAGGAGATTTTGGGGTTGGGAGCATGTTCAGAATGTATTTTCGAGATCCGTAGCTAATTTGGCTTGAAATGCCGAAGTTTAAATTTTTGAAGTTTCCGGTCCGATAGTGGGATTTTGGTCTGAGGGTCGGAATGAAATTCGAGAAGTTGCAGTAGCTCCGTCATGTCATATGGGATGTGTGTGTAAAATTTTAGGTCATTTGGACGAAGTTTGGTTAGGTTTTTGATCGAAAGTGTGTTTTAGTAGAATTTGAAGTTCTTAGGCTTAAATCATTGATTAATTCGAGTTTCCGACATTGTTTTAGGTGGTTTAAGGGTTGGTACAAGTTTGAATGAGGTTATGGGATATGTCCGTAGGTTTGGTTGAGGTCCCGGGGGCCTCGGGTGTATCTCGGATGCTCAACGGAGCATTTTGGAGCTATGAGATTGTAGAAATTCTCTTCAGTTGCCGATCATTTTTTTCTTCGCGATCGTGTCCCAGATCACACGATCGCATAGAGCAATCTGGAGGGGTTCCCAATTCCTTACTCACGATCGCATGGATTGATTCGCGATCGCGTAGCTCTCCTTTCCATTCTTCGCGTTCGCGTGTCCTCATACGCGATCGCGTAAGGTCAGCTCTCCCTCTTCCGCGGTCGCAAGTCTTTTCACGCGATCGCATAGGCCTTTTTCCTGGAGCCTTTATTTTTACTCTATGCGATCGCGATTCATTAAATACCTGGACAGTATTAAATCATTCAAAAATGAAGGTTAGCCATTTTTATTAAAATATAAGTTTGGGAGCTCGGATTTGGAAGAAATTTCGATGGTTTTTTGAGGGCAACTATTGAGTAACGATTCCTTACTCCCTTATGCTTAAAACCCACTAATCTAATCACAAATTCTTCCTTAATTTAGGATTTTTGAATGAAAAATGGGAAAAACTTCATTGACCAAACTATTGAGTTTTGAATGGGTGGTTGACCTCCGAATTCAGAGTTTTTTATATGGTTAGACTCGTGAGAGTACGGGGGTTCTGAAAATGTGAAAATTATTCGATTTCGAGACATTGGCCTGAAGGACGTTTTGGTCATTTTACCTAAATTCACGTCTTAGCTTTAAATTAAATAGTAGAATCTGTTGCTTGAGATGTTATTTATGATATGTAATTGAATTGAATAGATTTGGGCCATTTGGAGTCGGATACTCGTGGCAAAAGTGTGGTTTCGAGTTGATTTGGAGCCGGTTCGAGGTAAGTGGCCTGTCTAATCTTGTGTGGGGGACCTTTCCCCTTAGGATATGATATTTGGTAATTGAAAGTCTTGTATGTGAGGTGAAGAGCGCGTACTTGAGCTAATTGTTGAAATTTCCGGTTTTTACTTAAGATATTGAGACTGAGTTTCTTTCAAAATTGCTTTACTCTACTTGTAATTATAACCTGTGCTAGATTAGAGAAGCATGTTTGGTTGATTTAAATTACCTATTTGCTTAAGTTGCCTTAATTGTACTATGTGAAGCATGTTAGGCTAGTACTACCTGTTGTTTGCACTTTCGTACTTCATTTCTGAATATTTTCTGGTTGTGGTTGTGCATTTACATTGGGACTATAGATGTGGGATTCCGGTAGCTCCCCCTTGTTTGTTTACTTTGGGACTATGGGTTAGATTCCCAGTAGATCCCCCCGCACATTGATAGTTGGACTACGGGACGGTATCTTTGGAGATCCTTCGGATATTCTCATTTGATGGACTACGGGACGGTATCCCGGGAGCTCCTCGGGTAGTTGATGAAATGGATTACAGGACGGTATCCTGGGAGATCCTTGTTGTTGGTACTGATATTGAGCTGTTTCACTCTGTGTTACCTTATTCTCTGCGTGCTATTGTTGCTTCGTATAACTTGTCTTGCTTCATAATTTTGTTTCGTTATTTCTGTTTTTTTCATATTGTTGCAAGATTTATTATTATATTTTATCTCAGTAGGGCCCTGACCTTTCCTCGTCACTACCTAACTGAGGTTAGGCTTGACACTTTTTGAGTACCGCTATGGTATACTCATGCCTCTTCTGTGCATGTTTTTCATGTGCAGATCTAGGTACCTTCACTCAGGCGTACTATCCTCGAGGCGGAGAGATCTAGCAGAGACTTTGAGGTATATCTGCCTCGTCCGCAGACCAGGAGTCTCTATCTTTTTCCAGCTTTAGTAGGCAGTCTATCCTGTTCTTATAGTTGTTTAGAGATTCTGGAGTTAGAGTAGCGTATTACATTTCTATTAGCCTATGTTTCCCATGAGTTTTCGGGTTTTAGGATGATATTGTAGACTTGCGCGTTTGAGTTGTATATGCCAAGTGGCACTTATATACAGTTTTCCCTCTATTTTTTCTTAGTTTAATTAATTGTTTTCACAAGTTATATTATTTTCGCATTGTTAGGCTTAACTAGTCGTAGGGACTAGGTGCCATCACGGCATGTTCGTGGAGGGCGAACTGGGGTCGTGACAAGTTGGTATCAGAGCTCTAGGTTCATAGAAGTCACGGAACATATGCCGGTTTATTAGAGTCTCATTGATCGGTGCTGAGACATCTGTACTTATCTATGAGAGGCTATGTAACTGTTTAGGAAAAATCTTCACTTCATTTGATTTCCTTGTCGTGCGATATTTTTGACATTAATTCTAGACTTCTGTCTTCTATTCTCTCACAGATGGTGAGGACACATGCTACTGGAGATGATCAGGCACCCACGCCCCCTACTGTAGCCGTCAGAGGCCGGGGCGGGGGCCGGGGCCGGGGGAGAGGTCGAGGACACGCACGTGGTGTAGCCAGAGCACCTGCGCGAGCTGCCGCCGAGGCGCCACCAGCATATCCATCCGGAGCCTAGGCACCTGGCACACCTACTACTGCCACTACCACTCCAGCTCTCAAGGAGACTTTGACTCAGTTCATGAGTATGTACACCACCTTGGCTCAGGCAGGGCTACTTCCCCTTGCTATAGCCACATCCCAGGCCGGGGGAGGACCACAGACTCCCGCCGCCCGCACTCCTGAGTAGCGAGTGCAGGTTGAGTAGGTTCTCGAGATTATTCTTGCACTGTCTACCGTGCCAGATCAACCCGAGGACGGGTCAGCTGCTTCAGAGGACGAGCAGCGGAGACTTGAGAGGTTCAAGAAGTATGATCCCCCAGTGTTAAGTGGATTAGCATCAGACGATGCCTTGGGATTTTTAGAGGAGTGCCACTGTATTCTTCGCACTATGGGCATAGTAGAGTCTAGCGGGGTTTCCTTTACTATTTTTCAGCTTCGGAGAACCGCCTATGATTGGTGGCGCACTTATGAGATAGACAGTCCAGTCGAGGCTGCTTCACTGACTTGGACCCAGTTCTCGGATATGTTTATGAGAGAGTTTGTCCCTCAGAGTCTCAGGGACACATGGCATGCAGAGTTTGAGCATTTGCGCTAGGGTGTTATGGCCGTTTCAGAGTATGCTATCCGTTATACCAGGTTGGCCAGGCATGCACCGGCCTTGGTTGTTACAGTCCGTGAGAGAGTTCGCAGGTTCATTGAGGGTCTTGTCCTACCCATCAGATCTAGCATGGCTTGAGAGTTAGAGATGGACATTCCTTATCAGCAGGCAGTGAGAATTGCTAGGAGGATTCAGGGTATGCTCGCAAGGGAGCGAGTGGAGAGGGAGGCCAAGAGGTCTCGAGAGTCGGGCCACTACTCCGATGCTCGTAACCCAACAGCAGGTCATCATGGTAGGGGTTATGTGGGTCTCCCCATTCTTTCAGCTTTTCCAGCAGCCAGCAGTGCTCCAGCTCCGCCTATACCTCAGGAGCCTTACTATGCATCTCCAGTTTCTAGCCCGCCTTTGCGCGGGGTGCTTTTAGAGGCCAGTCTAGCAAATCTGGCCCAAGCCAGTCACAGCCACCGCGCCCTCCCAGAGCTTGTTTTGAGTGTGGTGACACCCGCCACATGGTTAGGGACTGCCCCAGACTTGGTAGGGGTACATCTTCACAGACTTCTCAGCCACAGCGTGCCCAGTAAAGTTCTCAGGCCATGATCACAGCTCCAGTTGCTACCCCATCTGCCCAGCTGGCTAGGGGCAGAGGTCGGGGAAATAGAGGCCACCCTCGAGAAAGGGGATGGGCCAGATATTATGCTATTCCTGCTCGTACCGAGGTTGTTTCATCCGACTCTATTATTACAGGTATTATACTGGTTTGTCATAGAGAGGCATCGGTTCTATTCGATCTGGGCTCTACTTACTCTTATGTGTCCTCTTACTTTGCTCCGCATTTGGGTGTACCTCAGGATTCTTTGAGTGCCCCTGTTTATATTTCTACTCCTGTGGGGGATTCTCTTGTTGTGGACCACGTTTATTAGTCATGCTTGGTTACTATTCGTAGTTTTGAGACCATAGCAGATTTATTGTTACTCAGTATGGTTGACTTTGATATTATCTTGGGCATAGATTGGTTGTCGCCCCATTTTGCTATTCTTGATTGTTATGCCAAGACTGTGATGCTGGCTATGCTAGGTGTTCCGCGTGTTGAGTGGAATGGTACTTTAGATCACACTCCCAATAGAGTTATCTCTTTTCTTAAAGCTCAACGTATGGTTGAGAAGGGGTGTGCCACATATTTAGCTTATGTGAGAGATGTTAGTTCTGATACCCCTTCTATTGATTCAGTCCCAGTGGTACGGGATTATCCCAATGTGTTTCCAGCTGATCTTCTGGGCATGCCTCCCGATAGAGACATTGATTTTGGCATTGATTTGTTATCGGGCACTCAACCCATTTACATTCCTCCATACCGTATGGCTCCTCCTGAGTTGAAGGAGTTGAAGGATCAGTTGCAGGAATTGCTTGATAAGGGTTTTATTCGACCTAGTGTTTCACCGTGGGGTGCCCCTGTCTTATTTGTAAAGAAGAAGGATGGTTCTATATGTATGTGTATTGATTATCACCAGTTGAACAAGATTACAGTGAAGAACCATTATCCTTTGCCTCATATTAAAGATCTGTTTGACAAGCTTCAGGGCGCACAGGTGTTATCTAAGATTGACTTGTACTCAGGTTACCATCAGTTCAAGATTCTAGAGCTAGATATCCCGAAGACTGCCTTCAGGACTCGGTATGGCCATTGTGAGTTCCTTGTTATGTCATTTGGGCTGTCCAATGCCCCATCAACTTTTATACATTTGATGCACAGTGTGTTCAGGCCATATCTCGACTCGTTTGTCATCGTTTTCATAGATGATATTCTTCTATACTCCTAGAGTCGGGAAGATCATGAGCAGCACCTAAGGACAGTGCTTCAGACCCTGAGAGAGAAGAAGTTATATGCAAAGTTCTCAAAATGTGAGTTTTGGTTGAGTTTGGTAGCATTCTTAGGCCACGTAGTTTCGAGTGAGGGCATTCGGGTGGATCCGCGGAAGATAGAGACCGTGCAGAGTTGGCCTAGTCCCTCCTTAGCTATAGAGATTCGCAGTTTCCTTGGCTTGGCGGGCTACTACCATCATTTTGTGGAGGGATTTTCTTCGATTGCGGCCCATATGATTAGATTGACCCAGAAGGGTGCCCCATTTCAGTGTACAGAGGAGTGTGAGGCGAGGTTTCAGAAGCTCAAGATAACTTTGACTACGGCCCTAATTTTGGTGTTGCCTACCGGTTCGGGGTCTTATACTGTCTATTGCGATGCCTCGAGAGTTGGCCTCGAAGCGGTGTTGTTGCAGGATGGTAGGGTGATTACCTGCGCATCCAGACAGTTGAAGATACATGAGAAGAATTACCCTGTCCATGACCTTGAGCTAGCTGCAATTGTTCATGCCTTGAAGATCTGGTGTCATTATTTGTACGGTGTGCCTTGTGAGATCTATACTGACCATCGGAGTTTGCAGCAATTGTTCAAGCAAAAGGATCTAAATATGCGTTAGAGGAGGTGGTTAGACTTGCTGAAGGATTATGATATTACTATTTTGTATCACCCGGGCAAGGCCAATGTGGTGGCGGATACCTTGAGTCGCCGGACAGAGAGTTTGGGAGTTTGGCATATTTACCAGCTTCAGAGAGGCCTATGGAGATGGATGTGCAGGCCTTAGCCAACCAGTTTTTGAGATTGGATCTTTCGGAGCCCAGTCGGGTTCTAACTTGCATGGTTTCCCGGTCTTCCTTATTGATCGTATTAGGGAGCAGCAGTATGGAGACCCTCATTTTCTTGTACTTAAAGACAAGGTTCAGCGTGGAGATGCCAGAGATGTGACCATCGAAGATGACGGGGTATTGAGGATGCAGGGTTGGATTTGTGTGGCCAATGTTGATGAGCTTCGAGAGTTAATTTTAGCAAAGGCCCATAGTTTGCGGTATTCCATCCATCTGTGTGCCGCAAAGATGTATCAGGACTTGAGGCACTATTGGTAGAGGCAGATGAAGAAAGATATAGTTGGTTATGTGTCTAGATGCCTCAATTGCCAGCAAGTGAAGTATGAGCACCAGTGACCGGGTGGGTTGCTTCAGCAAATAGAGATTGCGGAGTTGAAATGGGAGCGCATCACTATGGACTTTGTATCTGGACTCCCACAGACCTTGAAGAAGTTTGATGCCATTTGGGTTATTGTGGACCAACTGACCAAGTCCGCTCATTTCATTCCTGTGTGTACCACTTATTCATCGGAGTAGTTGGCGGAGATTTATATCTGGGAGATCGTCCGTCTGCATAGTATTCCAGTTTCTATTATTTCAAACAGAGGTACTCAATTTACATCGCGGTTCTGGAGAGCCGTTCAACAGGAGCTAGGACTTGGGTGGGATTGAGCACAGCATTTCACCCCAGACGGATGGACAGTTCGAGTGCACTATTTAGATTCTTGAGGATATGCTCCGTGCATGTGTGATTGAGTTTGGAGTATCTTGGGATCAGTTCTTGCCATTGGCGGAGTTTGCTTACAACAACAGTTATCAGTCCAGCATTCAGATGGCGTCGTATGAGGCTTTGTATGGTAGGAGGTGCAGATCTCCGGTGGGTTGGTTTGAGCCGGGTGAGCCCAGGCTATTGGCCACAGAGTTAGTTCAAGATGCATTGGAGAAGGTTAAGGTGATTCAGGATAGACTCCGTACAGCCCAGTCTAGACAGAAGAGCTACGCGGAAAGGAAGGTTCGCGATGTTTCATATATGGTTGGGGAGCGGGTTCTGCTTTTGCCTATGAAAGACGTCATGAGGTTTGGGAAGAAAGGGAATTTGAGTCCGAGGTTTATTGGCCCTTTTGAGATTTTGAGGTGAGTTGGGGAGGTTGCTTATGAGCTTGCCTTGCCTCCCAGTTTGGCCGGGGTTCATCCGGTATTTCATGTTTTGATGCTCTGGAGATATCACGGTGACCCGTCGCACATGTTGGATTCTAGTTCAGTCCAGTTGGACAAGGATATATCCTATGTTGAGGAGCCAGTGGCTATATTGGATAGCCAGATCAAAAAGTTGAGGTCAAATAACATTACTTCAGTAAAGGTTTAGTGGCGGGGTCAGCCGGCTGAGGAAAATACCTGGGAGACCGAGTAGGATATGCGCAGTAGTTACCCTCATCTTTTCACTTCAGGTATGTTCTCTATGCTCGTTCGAGGACAAACGAATGTTTAAGTATAGGAGGATGTGACGACCCGCCCGGTATTCTTAAGAATTTACGCCCCGATCCCCTATTAACTATTTTCGCTAAGTTCATTTCTGCTATTTTGGTTTGTTGGGACGTTCGGTGTTGGGTTTCGGAGAGTTTTGGGACACTTAGTCCCTAAATGAGAGCTTAAGAGTTCGATAGTGGTCCGTAGTCAGAACAGTGTGAAGATGGCCTCGAAATGGAAATTCAATAGTTCCGTTAGCTTCGTTAGGTGATTTCGGGGTTCGGAGCGTGTTCAGAATGTATTTTGGAGGTCTGTAGCTGATTTAGGCTTGAAATTTCGAAGTTTGAATTTTTGAAGTTTCTGGTTCGATAGTCGGATATTGATATGAGGGTTGGAATGGAATTCTGGAAGTTGCAGTAGCTCCGTCATGTCATATGGGATGTGTGTGTAAAATTTCAAGTCATTTGGATGAGGTTTGGTTAGGTTTTTGATCGAAAGCGTGTTTTGGTAGAATTTGAAGTTCTTAGGCTTAAATCATTGATTAATTTGAGTTTTCGACGTTGTTTTAGGTGGTTTAAGGGTTGGTACAAGTTTGAATGAGGTTATGGGATATGTCCATAGGTTTGGTTGAGGTCTCGGGGACCTCGGGTGTGTTTCGGATGCTCAATGGAGCATTTTGGAGCTATGAGAAATTGCAGAAATTCTCTTCAGCTGTTGCAGATCATTTTCTTCGTCGCGATCACGTCCCAGATCACACGATCGCATAGAGAAATCTAAAGGGGGGCCCAATTCCTTAATCGCGATCGCATGGATTGATTCGCGATCGCGTAGCTCTACCTTTCCATTCTCCGCGTTCGCGTGTCCTCTGACGCGATCGCATAAGGTCAGTTCTCCCTCTTCCGCGATTGCAAGACTTTTCACGTGATCGCGTAGGCCTTTTTCCCAGAGACTTTATTTTTCCTCTACGCGATCGCGGTCCTATTTTTGCGATCGCGATTTGTTAAATACCTGGGTAGTATTAAATCATTAAAAAACGAGGGTTAGCCATTTTTATCAAAATACAAGTTTGAGAGCTCGGATTTGGGAGAAATTTCGAAGGTTTTTCGAGGGAAAATACTGGGTAACGATTGTTTTGAGAGCTCGGATTTGGGAGAAATTTCGAAGGTTTTTCGAGGGAAAATACTGGGTAACGATTCCTTAATCCCTTATTATTAAAACTCACTAATCTAATCACGAATTCTTCCTTAATTTCGGATTGTTGAATGAAAAATGGGAAAAACTTCATAGACCAAACTATTGAGTTTTGAGTGGGTGGTTGACCTCCGATTTGGGAGACTTTTATATGGTTAGACTCGTGAGAGTACGAGGGTTCTGAAAATGTAAAAATTATTCAATTCCGAGACATTGGCGTGAAGGGCATTTTGGTTATTTTACCTAAAATCACGTCTTAGCTTTAAATTAAATAGTAGAATCAGTTGCTTGAGATGTTATTTATGATATGTAATTGAATTGAATAGATTTGGGTCATTTGGAGTAGGATAGTCGTGGCAAAAGTGTGGTTTCGAGCTGATTTGGAGCCGGTTCGAGTTAAGTGGTTTGTCTAACCTTGTGTGGGGGACCTTTCCTTTTAGGATATGATATTTGGTAGTTAAATGCCTTGTACGTGAGGTGACGAGCGCGTACTTGAGCTAATTATTGAAAATTCGGATTTTACTTAAGATATTAAGACTGGGTTTCTTTCAAAATTTCTTTACTCTACTTGCAATTATAACCTGTGCTAGATTAGAGAAGCATGTTTGGTTGATTTAAATTGCCTATTTGCTTAAGTTGCCTTAACTGTACTATGTGAAGCATGTTAGACTAGTACTACCTATTGTTTGATCTTTCGTACTTCATTTCTGAATATTTTCTGGTTGTGGTTGCGCATTTACATTAGGACTACGGATGTGGGATTCCGGTAGCTCCCGCTTGTTTGTTTACTTTGGGACTACGGGTTATATTCCCGATAGATCCCCCTCGCACATTGATAGTTGGACTATGGGGTGGTATTCCGGGAGATCCTTCGGATATTCTCATATGATGGACTGCGGGACGGTATCCCGGGAGCTCCTCGGATAGATGATGAAATGGACTACACGACAGTATCCTGGGAGATCCTTGTTGTTGGTACTGATATTGAGCTGTTTCACTCTGTGTTACCTTATTCTCTATGTGCTATTGTTGCTTCGTATAACTTTTCTTACTTCGTAATTTTATTTTGTTATTTATGTTTATTTCATGTTGTTGCAAGATTTATTATTATATTTTATCTTAGTAGGGCCCTGACCTTTCCTCGTCACTACACAACCGAGGTTAGGCTTGGCACTTACGGAGTACTGCTGTGGTGTTCTCATGCCTCTTCTGCGCATGTTTTTCATGTGCAGATCCAGGTACCTCCATTCGGCACGCTATCCTCGAGGCGGAGAGATCTAGCGGAGACTTTGAGGTATATCTATCGCGTCCGCAAATCAGAAGTCTCTATCTTATTCCAGCTTTACTAGGCAGACTATCCTATTCTTACAGTTGTTTAGACATTCTGGAGTTAGAGCAGCGTATTACATTTCTATTAGCCTGTGTTTCCCGTGATTTTTCGGGTTTTGGGATGCTATTGTAGACTTCCGCGTTTGAGTTGTATATACCAAGTGGCACTTATATACAGTTTTCCTTCTATTTTTGCTTAGTTTAATTAATTGTTTGCACAAGTTATATTATTTCCCCATTGTTAGGCTTATCTAGTCGTAGGGACTAGATGCTATCACGGCATGTTCACTGATGGCGAACTGGGGTCGTGACATGATGGCTCCATGCTCGGGGTATGGTGGCGAGTCTTGCGCTAAGACTCTATATTTTGCTCCAAGTGCATATGCAAAAGAGAAAGGGAAATAGAATTAGGAAGGAGATCATGCTCTTTCAAGTAACCATGAGAATAAAAATGATATCAAGAAAACAAGTTTCACCAAGGATTAACGACAAAACTATAAGCTTTTGTCAAATAATTTGTAAGCTTTGTGAAAGCAAATAGTTTGTCATGCCAGAAAGTCACGGTACTATGGAAATCCAACTTATCCTCCCGGAAAAGTACTCAAAATAGAAAGACTACATCTTTTCATTAAATTCAAGATGAAGTGAGTGCTAGCTAAGTATTGTATCCTAAAGGCATGCTTCTCTAAGCGAGAGTAAACAAAATAAACCATTTCAGAACATACTTCTTGTTCTTCAGCAAAACTTAAACTCTTTTAAGTCAATCTCCCTTAAGAAAATATAAGATCTTAACATGTATTCAAAACACTATAGCTTGTTTAGTTAGCTAATTACTAGCTTAATGGAATTATGGACCGTAATTCTAAAAAAGCTTAAATATCTAAGTGAGCTTGAGTTAAGAACTATTTAAAAAATCCCCAATAGGCATTCTATTTTCTTAAAGTATGAATTTGGGATTACCATTCGAACATCTACAATGAAATGCTAATTTGCAGGTTGTTCTTAGTTAGCTTTCTCAGTAAACGCACATTCGTGACTTCAATAAAAGAGGGGGTCTAATCATAGTGCTTGTCATAAGGTGATATATCTTTATTGACTATGTAACAAAGAGATGGGGCACAACTCAACTCAACTTAGCCATTGGTTTATGCGGCTACCATAAAGTTTCAATAATATGCTTTTAGCTAAAAGAGTTTCATAGATTCAAAATTATACATTGTTTAAGAAAACGCAACCATCTGCAAACTCATACAATCATGCTGCTCATAAAATATGTTAAAGCCATAGATTATTCACCACATATCCAACTAGGTATCACAGTAACATTTTACTGTTAAAGCCATAGATTACATTTTTAAGGTCTAAAGTTAAATGATAAAGCACTAAAAGTTATGCCCTTGCAAGTTTAAACGGTGTATTATCAAGTTCCAAAGATCATGCTTCATATATATCCTATCTTTTATCTATTGTATCATTATATATCATTTTATTAATACAGAAATAATGAAACAGAGATTAAGCACAAAATATTTATTTTTTAAATTGCTTAAGCCAAATAGCCAGAGAAGTAAATTTAAACATACTCCATGCCTAAGCACAGAACAAACAAGGAAGTCATATAGACATGGGCTATATAAGAGTGAAGCCATGGTTTCTACAACAAATGAGAAAAGAATTTTTTTTGTTAACACATGATTCTAATCTATATATAATTAAAAGGAGAGGGAAAAACCCACTCCTTAAGCCAAGTGGCAACCTAAAAAAATGCCACATGGCATAATTAGTTATTTAATTTATAATTAGTTATTAGTTATTATTTTTGAATTTAATATATATGGTAGGTTTTTAGTTTATTTTATTATTTTCGTTATATATATATATATATATATATATATATATATATATATATATATATTTAAATTAA